>CM021109.1:151086160-151158438 GCA_007115665.2 Sequoiadendron giganteum | reverse complement strand
TACATATAATCCCTTCTGTGGCATTGTGCAACAATGCTAGGATGTATCAACCTCCACAGGAGTGAAAATACACCATTATGTTTCCGTTGAACAAGGAAACTAGTTCCACAACCGCCAAACCATGTGGTCAAAAAAATCCATCATCATTGTAAAGAGGCCCGAGCAACCCGTCACAAATAGCATGGAGTTTTACCATAGATGAGAAAAAAAGCAATATAGACAAGACTATATATTTGTGAATGCAATATACAAGAAGAGTGAAATAGTGAAATGATGAAAAAGAGAATTTTGTAGATCAACATTTTCAAGTATTTGAATCAAATAAATCTAATAGAAAAGATAACAAGAAGACATAAGAATCTATGGAAGCAAAGCATGAAGGAGAAATGTCAAAACTCAGGGTATATAGGTAGAGAAAATAGAAAACACAACATGGTTGCATAATTTTAAACTTATTAGTCAAATGGAACACAATTTTTTTTTAGAATGTTTCTACAGTATGTGCATATATAGTTTAATATACTAGAATGTTTAAAACACGTTATTGACTTATAGAAATTTTGGGCTCTACTTATTGCTGGTTGCAATCTCTATGCATCTTTGACACTTGAAATTGTTTTTATCTGCATATGTATCAATTTGTAATAGCTGCAACTATATGTTTAGAGTACTGCATGTTAAAATCAGTTGAAAGAGAATTGTAGGTATGCTGATAAATAATTGAAATCATGGAATTTAAAAACACTTGGAAAATCATGGATAGGTAGAATATACTAAAGAGTGTATTCTTTTGAATGACATATACAAAAAGTATGACACAACAAAATGTTGAAACGAGAAGTCAACAGATTAATATTTATGGGTGCATATTTGCATACTGAATTTAACAAACACTGTATTGTTTAAGGTACAAAAGATAGTAAATAGGAATAAAATTATCTTTAATCTGTAAAGCTAAAGAGGATGCAAAACATTGAATAAATGGGGCAAATTTAACGTGGTATTCAAACATAGAGTATATAGGCATAGAAAATGGGAAACAATGCATAGGTGTATAATTTAAAACCAATCAGTGAAATGCGTATCTTTGCTGCGACATCGAGTAGTGTATTTGTTGTTGCTAAGTCTGGAGTATCTCACAAATGAGAATCCTGGATCAATGCAGAGTCTTTCAATTGATTTAACATGAGAGATAGCTGTAAAAGTCAACCCTTGGGCCTCTCTTTCTTGCCTATGTTTATCATTGTTGCTAAGTCTGGAGTATCTCACAAATGAGAATCCTGGATCAATGCAGAGTCTTTCAATTGATTTAACATGAGAGATAGCTGTAAAAGTCAACCCTTGGGCCTCTCTTTCTTGCCTATGTTTATCATTGCTTTGTCTAATGTTAAGCCTTGTGCTTTATGTATTGTGATTCCCCATGCCATTGTGAGTGGAATTTGTGTTCAACTACCCTAAGTTATAGTTGGGATGGGGATGTCTCTTGGGTTTTCTGCATCCCATGGTGGACCAATGTAATTTTGGAAGCGAACAACAACATAGTTAGGTGGATCCGGCAATTTACAATGTGCATTGTACAAAATAACTGTAACAAGACCAAGGGATCCATTGACTAGGCTAGCTTGAATCTACAAATGTGTTGTTGGCATCACCTATTCACCAACACAAAGTAGCAGTTCTAGGAGAAGTTGGTCATCATCTCCATGATTAGATGTCTATTGTTGTGCTACTCAAGCAATGCTAATGGCTATGGGCATGTTTAATTGTTTGATCATTTTTTGTTGTGGAATATGACTAATTCATTTGTGGAAAACAAATGTGTAGCAACATCAAATTGTTCTCTTTCTGTGGTTGAGAGCATTTAATTTGTTTTTTTTATAAGCTCTTTCTAGTCATCATGAAGAGCCTCACCATTTCTTATATGGAGAAGGATTGCCCAAAAATTTTGCTGGGAAGGACTATCTCCTTGTTGGTGGAAAATAGTGTCCAAGAAAATCAAGATGGCGAGTCCAAGCAAATGCAATCTACACTATTTTCAGTATTATTCAATGTATTCAGTTTCAATAGGGAGATTCACTGCCAAAGTGCAATCAACTTTACAGATTTCTTATGAACATGTTGAACATACTGGACCATTAAATGCTCTATTATTAACATCTCAATGCTATATCATTTAATGCTATAGTTGTATTGTATCAATTTTCTCAGAAGCTAAATACTATTTACATATGCTATTTTTAACTCTTTTAAAATGAAATTCTACCTAAATACAAATAAAGATAGCATACACAATTTTCTAGATATACATGTGCATATATAAATTATTGTTGCATTCTCAAATGAGCCATAATGGTCTTGGTTTGTATATATGGATATATATTTCTACCTATATGTATTTTTTAAAATATGAAATGAGGAATTCAATACATATATATACACATAAATTTGAGCTACATTGCCTGACACTAAATATTATAAACAAACAAAGAAATTGTAAAAGAGCTTTAGACAACAAATCCTATTCACGGCTGGGCTGATGAAAATCCAGTGGAAACTTCAAACAAATATCCTATCAGCTAAAAGTATAAAGCTAAACAAATAAAAGAGCTATTAGAATAACACTTAAAAGCTACCAAACTATTTATTTCTCCATGATTATACATATATCTTTTTAACTTGCCAAATAAATTATTTAAACCCAGTTCTTTATGATGATACCTATTTTCTTTAGGCCATGACAACAATTATATGATGCAAAAATCTCTGCAAAATGCACATAACGCCACAGGCTTAATTGTAAATTTGAGCTACATTGCTTGGCATTAAGTATTATAGACAAATCATTTATGCAAAATACCCATGTAAAATGACTTGTAGAAAATAATTTTTATTCTAACACCTCTTATACAATTTCTCTATTTTTCTTCAATATTCATTAACAAAGAACATAGCTCGAATCTTGTATCAATATGTTTCATGACATTCTTTTTTTCCTGGTTTGTTTGAAGCTTACTGAAACAAACTGCCCAGGTCTATTTATGTAAGGGGTGGAGCTTGCTAATTACGTGGGATGGTAGTGTCTTATATCAATATGTTTTATTATATTCTTTGTTTCTCATTTATTTCAACTTCCCCACAATAAACTATTCTTCATGATATATATTGTTTTTTTAGTTTCCCATAACAAACCATTCATTATTGTAGTTTACCTCTTTTGTTCTCCATATTTTAAACTTCTATTTAATGTGGGTTTTAGAACAGCTGTCATTTTCCTATGATTCTTAATTGTTTTCCGAATATCTCTTTTCCAATTTCACTTGTTGTCTTGTACCAATAAGTTTCATGATATTCTTTTTTTCTCAAATTTAAAATATAAAGTTGAATAGATAAAAGAGTTCTTAGAATAACACTTAAAAGCCACCAAACTATTTTTTTCTCCACACTTATACATATATCTTTTCAACTTGCCAATCAATTATGTAAACCTAGTTCTTTATGACAATACCTATTTTCTTTAGGCTATGACAACAATTTTATATGATGCAACAATCTCTGGAAAATGCGTATAACGCCACAGGCTTAATTGTCAATTCGAGCTACATTGATTGGCATTAAATATTATAGACAAATCATTTATGCAAAATACCCATGTAAGATGACTTGTAGCAAATTATTATTATTCTAACACCTCTTATACAATTTCTCTATATGTCTTCAATATTTATTAACAAAGAACATAGCTCAAATCTTGTATCAATGTGTTTCCTGATCTGCTTGAAGCTCCCTAGAACAAACTGTGTCGGTCTATTTATGTAAGAGGTAGAGCTTGCTAATTACATGGGATGGCAGTGTCTTATATCAACATGTTTCATTATATTCTTTCTTCCTCATCTATTTCAACTTCCCCACAACAAACTGTTCTTTATGATATTATTTTTTTTAGTTCCCCATGACAAACTATTCATTATCATAGTTTGCCTCTTCTATTCTCCATATTTTGAAGTTCTATTTAATGAGGGTTTTAGAACATCTATCATTTTCCTGTGGTTCTTAAGTGTTTTCCTAATAGCTCTTTTCCAATTTCACTTTTTGTCTTGTACCAATATGTTTCATGATATTCTTTTTTTATCAACTATTTGAACTTCCCCATAACAAAATGTTCATTCATGATATTCTTTTTTCCAGTTCCCCATACCAAACTGTTCATTATCATAGTTTGCCTATTCTATTCTCCATATTTTAAAGTTCTATTTAATGTGGGTTTTCCAACATCTGTCATTTTCCTATGATTGTTAAGTGTTTTTCTAATAGGTCTTTTCGAATTTCCCTTGACCAAAAAAGTTTAGATATGGGCATCTATGTATGTGAAACTACTTACAAATAATATTCAAATTGAAGAAGCCAGTTCAAGTCAAATGCATGTATAGATTTGAGTTTGCAACATATTCTTGCTTACTTGAAATTCTATCACTATCTAGACAAGGTGTAACAATAAATTCTATGTAACAGTTGGCTTCTCAATTCAAAATTCAAGCTACATAATTTTCCACTAAAAATTATAGACAAAATAGGGAAATTATTAAAAAACTATTAGAAAAACACTTAAGAATCATACATAAATCACAGATGATCGAAAACCCACACTAAACATATTCATCACAGATGATTGAAAACCCACACTAAACATCTTCATACAAGACAAGCAGTATGTGCAAGAGTTGGATTATCAATTCAAAACTTGAGCTACATTCTTTGCACCAAACCAAAATTAAATAGAACTTGTAAAGTCAATGAGTAGCAATAACCTGTACAAAATGCCTATAATGCCACAAACTTAATCGATAAAATTCAAGCTACATTTCCTAACACTAAATATTCTAAACAAATAGAGAAATTATAAAAGAGCTATTACATGACAAATCCTATTCATGATTGGCCTGACGAAAATCTCGTCGAAAACTTCAAACAAATAAATTGAACAGATAAAAGAGATATTAGAAAGAATAACACTTAACACCCACCAAACTAATTTTATCTCCAACATGTTTTTGCTTTCATACTAACCCTTTATATATACATATATGAAATCACTCTTATGTTAATCTAGAATTAGTCCTATATTAATGGGTGTAACAACAAAGATGCACAGAGATAACTAAAACAATAAATGGAGGACAATAAAATTACTAACCCTAACCATATTTTTTGATGAAAGAGACAAGATTTAACTACAATTGCTCCTATGGTAATGGGTATAAGGCCAAAGATGCATAGAGATAACTACAAACAATAAACGAGGGACGAAAAAATTACTAACCCTAACCATATTTTTTGATGAAAGAAAAAAGATTTAATTACAATTTCTCCATCCATACAAAACCATAACACCAAGCACCTATGTAAAATGACTTACAGATTCCAAACAACAACAGTTTTAGCATAAACAATAAATAAATTATCTATGAAAAACATCCATGTAAAATGACTTATAGATTGCAGAGAACAATAGTTTTAAAAGTCTCCAATCTACTATAAAACGGAGCTGAAGCCGTCAATTTTTACAATAGCCTGCTATCAAATGAACCATGAAACCAAAGTTGACGATTTTTAGAATAGTCTGCTATCAAACCAACACCACAATGGCTCTTTCGACAATGCAACTTAATCAATATATTTTTTGGCACATTTTGGACTATACTTTCCCACACTGTAACACCCATGTAAAACAACTTACAGATTCTAGAGAACAACAATTTTAACATAAACAATAAATAAATCATTTATGCAAAACACCCATGTAAAATAACTTACAGATTGCGGAGAACAACAGTTTTAAAACCCTCCAATCTTCTATGAAACCAACACCACAATGGCTATTTCGACAATACAACTTAATCAAAGTATACTTTCCCACATTGCAAAACTCAATATTGCATTTACTTCATTTGCCCACATTTACTTCGTCCACCCCCATCATACAACAATGACATAATCCATTAACACTCCCACGAGAAAACACTTATCATTTAGCTTCTGTGTATTGAGGACACCAACTCTTCCACTGCCAACCCACATAATTACCAAGCTCGACATCGCCACAAAAAAACTCGATCAAGTTGCCGCCAGCTGGGACATCTCCGACACTGGTAAATCCAATTCACGGCTGGGTTGATGAAAATATTGACGAAAACTTCAAACAAAATAGCCTATCGGCTAACTATCGGCTAACTATCGGCTAATTATTTAAGAATTATATAGTCTATTTCATAGCCAGCTACTACATTGTACAAATCTTGAGAGTTGTTAGCATTAGTTAAATATTTATGTCAAAAACATTTTTTCTTGTGGCATACAAGAATTATGGTGCTAAGAAATAATTATTTATTAATATCTTTTATTCTATTTGAGAAGATAAGAGATTAATTGTAAACATTAAATTTATTTATCTAATCATCACCTTTAATTATCTTCATAAATTTCATGAATCATTAATCACATTAGTTTTCCATAGCATTAATCAATCACTTATTAATAGTCACATTTATCATAATTTATTACCATCCATTAACTAATTATCATAAATTATCATTTATTACCATCCATTAATTAATTATCATAAATTATCATTTATTAATCCATCTATCTATTTATTTAATTAATATTTTATGAGTTAATTATTCATTTTTAAATTAAATTTTCATTTTCATCTCATCTTGTTTTAGAAACTTCTTTTTTACTCATCCATTGACTTCATATTTGAATGAAACTGTATTCCTCTCATTTATCCATTTATTAAATTAAATAATTTATTTATGTGTTCTCACGAGTATGAAATGAAAAATCTCTAAGTTTATCTTTAATTTACTCCACACGCTTGATCCAATCAACTCAAATATCTGATTTTATCCTCATATTTCATTTATTTTTCCTAGAAAGTCAATAAATACCTTATTTTTCATCATTTTCGACATACAAGTCTAATTACAAATCCAGTCTATCAAAATCCACTATCAAGTGAGTTGCATCCACATTCCTAACAAGTAAATAAATCAAAATAATAAGCTTATTTTGAGGTTTACATTGAAATTTTGAAATAGGAATTGGAATTGTTTATTTTATTTTATTTTTTATTTCTTATTTTTATGTTAGTTCAATTGCATTTCTTGTATTCTAGTGAAATTGACATGAACATTCTACCCTTTAATATAATATTGTTGTTTTTGAGTGTTTGGTGTTCCTTGTCGCACAAGTTGTAGGTCTCTTTTAGGTGGTTTTAGATATCAATTTATTTTAGAAGCCTACTAGTGCTAAAAAATTCCATTACTATGTCTATAATGACAAATAAACAAATTTTAATTGTTAGTGTATTTAAGTTTAACTTAGGTTAATCTTCCAGGTGGTTTTTTCCCATGTGGGTAGTTTTCCTACCCGTCATATATTTTCTTGCCTTTATATTTTAATTGTTAGTGTATTTAAGTTTAACTTAGGTTAATCTCCCAGGTGGTTTTTTCCCATGTGGGTAGTTTTCCTACCTGTCATATATTTTCTTGCCTTTATAAGGCACTATTGTACATTCTGTAAAATATCGCATCTCAATTCATTCACTCCTTTTTGGTGAAATAACGTATTTTGCTTCTCTCATTTTCTATGAAGGATTATTCTACAAATGGTGATCTTGGGCTCCACCAACATGGTATCAGAGCCAACCATTTTGCTCTCCTTCCCTTGAGAGTTTTCATTTGAGTGTTTGAGATTGTTTTTTTTTTTTTCTAGCATTTTCAAAATTTCAAATTTTAAAGTCGCCTATTTGCCGATTTTACCTATTGATACTTGTTGCCTTATTTCCAATTTTTCCTATTGCTGTTGAAATTTGAAATCGAGTTACTCTGTGAGGAGCCAATTCTTAGCCTAGGCATTTGAGTCATCTGAAAGGCATTTGTTGCAAATGGTGCTCTTGGGAGGTGGTTGACACCAACATTAATATCACTTTATATTTGGTGAGAGATAAAATTTTAAACAAAACAAATGTCTTGTTTTTAAGAACTTTATTTTATAACTCACACATTTGTACATATTTATACTTTTTGAACTATAATTTAATGTATGAACATGTTAATTCTATTAATAAATAGTTTTATGTTATTTAGTAGTTAAATATTTCATTCATAAAGATTAACTACTTGGTTAAGATCCTTGCCTTATTCTCAATTCATAAAACAACACCGTTTCTTCAAAATTGCATTACATTTTTCATGCGTATCGAATTTTTATCCTTTTATCTATGACATCCAAAGGGTGACTTTGAGAAAATTCCTATTCATAAGTTATTTTTTTAGGTTATGTATAGATATTCAAGTATAATTTTTTCAAGTTAGTCACTACTTTCAATGTGTAAATGCACATAACTTTTACAACTAAAAATAAAATATGACGTTCTTTAAAAATAAATTACATAGAAAATCATGAAGAACACTATGATGAAATTTATTTTTCTATATTATAGCATTTTTTAAAATCTTTTTATAGATTTAAATTTTATTTCCAATTTTTTTCCGTTATAGAAAATTGTGAACAATCTAAGAGTGTAGCTTATTTTTTAGTTTCAAATATTATTTTTTATTTTATTAGATAATATTTTAATGTAGCATCCTTCCTCATCAAAAGCATAAATCTGAAAAACTATCATTTTCACAATTCAAAGAACAAAAAGTTATAAAACTTCTAACTTAGTGGTTTTGCAAACAACCTTGGGAAGACACTTTTGATACACTATTTTATGTTTTTATTTTCTATGGTTGTTTTATATATTTTTTAAATAATTTCTTTGAAGGATTAAAATATAATTACACTCTTCAATCTAGTTAATCAATAAATAATCCATTTTAATTACAAAGGAGTATCTGTGTATTCTCTTCTCTCACATGCTTGCTTGATGTTGAGAATTAGAACCACTACTTCCTCTAATTTTATTCTTAGGAGGATTTCCTTGGATTTCATTATAAAACGTGCAATCTCAAATCCAATATTTCGGAGTATAAAGAGGAAGAAGTTAATTGAAAGACATGCTCTTGGGAGTTATAATTTTATCATTCAAACTAATCCCCCAAAAATTTATACCTTGGGGAAGTGAAAGAGATGGGTGGATACAATTTGTACACATTGTTTGAATATTATTGATGAAGGAAAATAATAACACTTATCTCCTCATAAGAAGTGCTAAAATCTGGTAGAATTATTTTGTTGAAGAAATAAAGAATGGTCACAATGTTACCAATATTACCACTTCCAATGACTTTGAAGAAGAAACCCAAGAATAGTTTAAACTAGGGAACTCAAATAGCTCTTGAGGTTGCATTTTATGGAATTGAAGCACTTGGGTAAAATTCAAGAATGCATTAGGTCATTATATTTTATCATGATATAAATTAATGATATTTTTGAGATATATCATCTATTCTTCTTCATGAAGGTATTGGAGCCCTAAGAACAAAATCACCTTCAAGGAAAGAGTGTGCAAACCCTTTCCACTGTCATTTCTAGTACAAATCAACTTCTTGATTTAAAAGGAAGGACTACTAAGAGTTTTGAGAGAACTATTAGTCTAGCCTCGAAGAAGAAGGAATCCTCATACTAACTTTGAGTTGCATAAGTTATAAAAAATGTATGAAAATGGGTATAAGTATTATTTTAAGGTAATATTGACCTTGAAAGGAGGCACTTTGTATTAATGAAAATATCTTTTTTACTTAAAATAAGTAGGGGAAATAAAATTGTCATTTTATATATATTAAAGATAGATGAATGTGCCAACAATAGGAGAGGAAATATAGAAAATGAGTAGAAAGGGGATGCATGATAAAAGAGGAATCCATCATTTTTAAAAATCAAAGCTTTGAACTTAGTGGTGAGAGGAGAAGGTACAATAAATTATATGTAAAAAAGAAGATATAAGGAATGTAAGAGTGGGCCACAACTCAAGAAACAAAATCCATTTTGTATTTTTTTTATAATTGATGGTGGAATAGGGAAAATCTAATTCATGTTCAATAATTTGTAATTTGAGATAAAAATATCTAATGAAGTATGTTTATACTAAATACAATGAAGCAATTTTTGTAATTAATGTTCCTCTCTAGATATGACAATGTTGGTGTGAAATTATGTTTTAAATCATGATATGTGGTCTCCTACAAATTAGTTAATCTTGTGTGGAATCCTATATGCACATTGTGTTTTTCATTTACCTAAAGCAACTAGAGAGTCAAGTGTGCATCAATAAAATATTGGCTTAGTTGGAATATGACTACATGCAGTAATGCTAAAGGTTGGAGGACAACTAAAAACAAGTAATTTATTTCTTCTAATTTAAGGCTACATGTACTACCAGTAACACAACCTCCCTTAAGCTAGGTGTGGCTATGTGGGTCTTGTGAGCCTACTTAAAGGTGTCTTAAAAGGATAAAATCACAAGTATTTTATCTTCTTTTGTTTACCTAGTAAAATATTATATATTTAACTTTAAAATAGGAGAATGGACATTATTTTGTGCAAAATTATAGCCAAATTATTATGTTTTAGTTTACCAAGTGGAGATGGGTTTGGAATTAATCTTGTCAAGTTATGTAAAACATCATGATAAGTTATTAATCAATCATGTTAGATTATGTAGTCAACAATATTGAGTTTTCTCAACAAAGATGTAATCCACTTGAATTTAGGTAGTGTAATTCAATCCAATTTACTTTATGTAATTAATCATTCCTAGTTTAACTAATCCACTATCAAACCATTTTTGTGGGTTTTGGAGATCTAGAGGCTATAGAGATTACTATTGACTACTGTGCATTAATAAATACATTAAAATTGATGCTCTTGAATTTATTATTCATTACATAGTATTTTTTATCATCATGACATAAATTTTCTTGTTCAAAACATTTTGTAAGCTATTATCAAATTATTTATTACTTTGAGAGTCATTATTTACCATTGAGATGATAATTGTATCATTGTGATGATTCTTTTTATTCATGAAATTCTTACTATTTATTGTTGACCTTTCTATTTATTATTTTTAATTTTATTCATAGAGGTATGGGAATTTATGAGACTTAATTGTTACAGTTACATTGATTATGAGATTCTATGGGAATTCGATTTATAAATAATGTTATAAGTATAAATTTTATTAAGATTATTGTACACATCATTTGGTATTATGTGATATACTATGCTTAAAATATTTTTATTTAAAAGAAGACAATATGATAAATATTTGTGGTTAATTTAATGTTTAGATAGTCTTAATAGGGCCAAGTCATTACAATTAGGATTCTAACTACAAACGCGACTAAAAATGAATCCTTATACCATCATGTTAATACTTTTAGAGTCCAACAAGTATATATTAATAAAAAAGTTACTAGAATATAGTTCTTAACATTACAATTTTTTATATCAAAAGAAACTTGGTGCTTAATTAAAATATTAAAATATTCCTAATATATCCTAAGATTTGAATTCATTGTTATACTAGACTATGAGTGTACAATATATTTTTTAGAACATATAGATTTTATTTAAATAAATACTCAAATATTTATTAAAATATATATTTGTATTAAAAACTACATAATTTTTTTTCTTTAAATAATATGTTTATCAATTGTATCAACTGAATATTTATTGATCTTATTGATTAATTAGTACACATATCCTTTAAAAAAAAAAAAATTTGTATTTTTTGTAATAGAGAAATTATAAAACTTAAGATTGTCTTTGAATTCCTTTTATTCTAATATTAAGATGCACTTGTTCTTGAATAGACATTTAGATACTATTCACCTTAATTTTTAGTTTGTAAAATTTAATCAACCATAAATTCAATATTAAACTATTGTATTTAAATACTAAATATTTATCAATTAAATGCATTTTTTTTTTTTTATAATATTTTGTTAAAATGAATCAAAATTCTATCATTATAAACAATTTAATGTAATAAAATAACTTAAATTTAAATGTCTCAAATTTTATAAACATAATATTTACTACTATTTAAAAAATACATTTTTAATCTTAAGATTAATATTTAACCATTAATAACAAAATCAACAAAAATCTAACAAATTAAATATAATTATAATTTTATTATATAATTTATTATTATTTTTAACAAAAGTGGCAGACCACTATAATATATTTAATATAGTTAATTAATAAGATATAACAAAACATGATTCAAAGAGCATATCGAGAGGAAAGAACCAAGAAGAAAACTTCCGGTTGTAGCTCGATAAGATACAAAAAGTTCTTTACAAAAACGTTCCAATAATAAAAGCTCAACATTCACCTAAATGTCTCACATTACCTATAAATACCCAATTACAGACCCCTTTACTCCTTTAGAATAACTATATCTCTATACGTATTAAAGAGTAATAGTTTTTTTATACAATGGTGATGTCCCATTGAAACTCAAGTAGAACACCCACGAGAGGACCAATTGGAATGGGAGAAACTTCGACAGGTAGATCCCTCCTTACTGCCTTTAGAAAAGTGCCATTCAAAAGTTCAATGTTCCCTTTCAACGGTTCACTGAGTTCAGAAGGAGAGATGGTATAATGTGGAATACGTGGAATTGGTGGAATAGGTGGAAGAGCATGAATGGGTGGAAATGGTCGAATCAGCACGGGCTGCACCTTCCATTTAAACTGAATGTTTGGATTTGTTCTCACCTACAGAAGAAACATGAAAATGACGTAGAGTTAATACACATGCACACACCATAGAAATTTCTAGAGTAAAGCTACTCACCTTGAGACTCTTAGGGTTAGTAGGGTCAAGAAACATGTCTGGATGCATGAAACCTCCATTGGCAACATTTTTGAAGGTCCAGTACACTCCTTTGTTCTCGCACCATATTTTAGCCCTCCACAATTGCTGTCAAACAATCACAAGTGTCTAATCAGTGCACCCCAAATTTGCGGAGAGAAGGCAAGTTTTCGTTAAATTAATATTAAGATTGAAACCGATCAGTAAACAGAGAATGGAGACGAACACTAACTTGCTCGGTACAATCTTTTCTTTTCAAAACAACCAGATCATCTTTCGAAATATCGGTTTCGTCATATTTCAGATCCAAATTCTGGTCAAACTTTACACTTGTGATCTTAACCACGATTTCAGAGCGACCATTCAGCCCAGGGAAATTGTCGGAGAACCCAACTACTTCAGCCATTAGCGTTCTCGGAGTTCTGCATCACCATGACCAGAAAAAAGAACATTTAGAAGTTTCTCTACCTACTCAATAATACAAACCAATTCAGGAAAAGAATAAAGATGAAAAACTCCTAATTTACCTTACTCGGCAATATTATGTCCAACAACGGTGCAAAGGATGTGTTCAATGATGCAACATCGGGAGACAAATGGTGGTATTTATAGGGCAAGAAGATAATGACGACGTCACTGTCTCTACGTCATCACCGTCCACTGAACGAAGTAATTACAGTACTAGTTCTGTAGAATGTGGCTTTACGCAAGTCTCTCACTTACAACCAAAAAATTATTAGAGTGCCTGGAATTCGATACAAGTTCTGTAGAATGTGGCTTGAACTGGTGCGTTATCTCGAAGGAATTTCCTTTTCCCATATCTTATCCTCGACGACAGGGAACCCTAGAAAGCGTCCTCATCCTTATAAAATGCTTTTAAAAAGTGGTGCAGGAAGATGAACATGATACTCTTTGGAACAATTTTTATAAAAGTAATGGTGGATAAATTTAATGTCCACTTTGAGGAATCTATAAAGTGAAACATCAATTTTATATGAAATATTTTCTAATTTTTTTTATTAGAATGTTAATGTATTATTTTTTCTCCATATCATCTTTTTATTCTTTGTAGGGATGATAAGGATTTTTTTAAATGAAACATGAATCACATAAAAAATTACATATATTTATCAGATATATTGATATATTTATTTATCTTTGTCTAAATAAATCAAAAGATTTTTCAAATTTTGCTTATTATTTTTCTTTTTTTATATGTAATTTTCTACAAGAAATCTAAATTTATTTATAATTTTACCTTGTGATAATATCATATGAAAAAATTCATATTATATATAATTTGTTTTAATTTTGATTCAATTAGTAATGAACTAAATTTAAATGTAAGGATTACAACACACTCAACTTCTTCAAAGAAAAGAAAGTTAAGAAATAAGATTTGTGATTATTATATATGTGGTGAAACAATAGTGAAAGATTATGTTTTAAAAAAATGTTAAATTTGACTATTTAAAAAATTCAAACAATTAAATTTTTTTTTTTATATCATTTTAAATTTTTTACAACAATTAAATTTTAATTTGTTTCAACAAAGTAATGATAATTTTGTTTAATTAATACAAGATTAAGACTCAAACATAATAATTTGATGTTGAGTTTACAATTTATAAAAGCAATGGTAGGTCAATTTATTATTCTTTCTTTTGATATCTACTTTTAGGAATCAAATATTTTTTTAAAGAATTAGAATTTTAACATGTTACTTTTTTTCCATATCAACCTTTTATTCTTTGTAAGGATGATAAGGTTTTTTTAAAATGAAAAATCAATCATATAAAAAATCACATACACTTACTAGATATATTAATATAGCTATTAATCTTTGTTTAATTAAATCAAGAGATTTTTTCAGTAGTTTTTTCTTTTTGTCTATATAATTTTTTTATAAATAATCTAAATTTATTCATAATTTTACTTTGTAATAATATCATATGATAAAATTCATATTATATAATTTTTAAGAAGGTTGATTCCCTCACTAATGAACCAAATTTAAATGTAAGGATTACAACACATAAAATTTTCGCAATTTTTTTTTTGAGAAGTAAGATTCGTGGTTATTATATATATGGTGAAACAATAATGAAGATTATGTTTAAAAAAATGATTGACTCTATCTATTTAAGAAATTCAAACAATTAAATTCATATTTTGTTTTATCATTTTAAACTATTTACAACAATAAAAATTTAATTTGTTTGAACAAAAAAGAAAATTTAATTTAATTTAATTAATAGAAGACTAATACTCAAATATAAGAATGTGATGTTGAGTTCACAATTAGTTAAGTTTTATAGGAATAAAATTATTATGAATTTCATCTAAATATTTGTCCTAAATATTAGTATAAGATTTAAAAAGACTTGAACATGATGTTAAAATTTGTACCTTCTTCAAAGAAAAAATTAATTGCTACTCATTTTACTTTCTTTAAATAATTTATATATAAATTATATCAAAAAATCAATATGAGTAGAAGAGATGATGTAACACCCTCACCAAGGAACCCTAGACGACAACACTAAACTAGGTCAAATTAATGGAGTACTTTTTTTTAAACAAATAAGTATAGAATGCATAACATAACATGATAAACTATTCCCAGTTCTCTAAGGTTCCTTGACTGCACTACTCAAATAGCTAACCTCAATATTACTCAAAAATTTCATTAATGATAAAAGATACATGATCAATCTAACATGCAAGATTCATTTTAAAGCACCAAATTAAATGATCCTATATTACTCACTTCCACAATGTGACAATTGATAATCGACATTAAAAGATAATTTTCTAGCTAACAAACGTGTGAATGATACATTACTTTAAAGTACTCTTTACAAGAAGGAATCATCAATAATTGTTACATCCTTATAATATTTACAACATTGCTCCCCTTAGTACATGTTGGAATATTACATCAGATTACATTAAGAGAGACAAACAAAAATATATTCCAATACACAAATACATGACAGGATGTCTTCACAACTAGAACATGTATTGGAATCCACAACACACTGAACCATCTCCATGCACACGAACATGCAACAATAATAACCAATGGAGGAAAAGCACCAACCTCCTAACCATGTGGAACCTTGAGGTCCACCCCCCATGCTAGGAGATAACACAAGGTCCCACATCCAATAGACAATCAAGAAAACAACATGCTAACTTAAGCAAAAGGGGTTACACATGACACCACAACGACACTGCTAACACCAATACTTTCAACACTTACACCACTTCCAGAGGCACTAACACATCAAAGAGGAAAATACAATTAGGGAGTGCTAGACTGTAATAGGGAAGAGTGTCCTCACATGGTCCTTGCATGGGTTGTCCTGATAGTCTCTCACTAGACCCCAACCCCCATCTATGGTTGTCTTGGTAAACCTCTCACTAGGTCCCAACCCCATAGGGTGACACATGCGGAACCAACATTCTTTTTGTGAGGACAAGGAAGTTGATCTTGCCAAATAGACCTTCTCAACCCATCCTTAGCCTAAAGAAGCACTACAAGAAATGGGTGAAGCATCCATTATCTTATTTAATGTGAATTCTACCCATCCCCCTAATTCATTATTAAGGTTATCAATGGATTAAAAAACCCTCAAATGGGTTGTCCTAGACACCACTTTGGGTTCTCACCCCCATTGAGAGCCACTCCCCCTACTTGCAACTAGAAAACTCTTTAATAAAATAAGATTACAACATCTCATGAATCCTTACATAGACAAAAGGCAACACCCTAGGGTTTGCAATTCACACAATGCACATGACCCACAACATAGCCAAACCACTTCCAAGGTTAAATAATCATAAGGACCATACATAAAAATATACCCCCTCTTAGGCCTCTGAAAAACCAACATACTAAGCACATTCCAAAATGGCATAGAAATTTAAACAAACTTTACCCAGATGAAATCCATCATAAAAAATTACATAAGCACTTAATCGAATAATCAAGACACATTTTTTAATACAAAAAATTGATCATAGCATCATACCCATAAGGATACTCCCTTAAATAAGGCATTATTCATTACAAAAAATTATATTTAAGAATAACTATATCATTAATAAAACCATCATTTTTATTGAACTAGTTACTACGAAAACCTTAATTTTAAATTGTCACTTTAATATAATATTAAAATAACAAGATTCTAATTGATCGACTCACACAAATTCTCTTAATCAACAATTAAATTATAATAAAGATAAGTAACATTTATCTACTAATCAGTTAACAAGGAGTAAACTAAATCATTTAATATTTACTCTGGATCATTTAAATTAAATAAACTATCTATTTATGAAAGAAATCAATTCACTTAATTAATTACACAATTCTTTTACCTATAAAAATTTAAATATTCATTTTAACAATAATTGTCCAATTAATAATCTCTTATTAACTAACATTTTTATTTCTTCTAACACATTATTTTACCATTAGTCATAATATATCATTATATTTATCCTAAAAATTTCTTTCATTATTAATTGTAATATATATATTATATATATTATCAAAATGAAAACATAGTAAATGTAAACGTTATCAAATGTTTATTTATCAAAATGAAATCATTGAATTATTTAATTCTAAAATGCCTATGCCTAACCTGCAGGAATGCTGCAAAGGCAACGATTGCATTGGGGAGGGAACATAAACCAAATGATAGAATGATCAAAGACAAAATGCCTAAGCTAACTATTTAGTAGGATGCCACAAAAATTTGGATGCATAGACAGGCATTTGGACTACTTGACAAAAGGGCCTCAAAGAGATCTCATCTCAAGGAGAAAAATGAATAGACAGAGTTGAGAATGAATGCAAGATTTGTTTTTTGAGATTCACAAGACACACTGCATTCCTAACTAAGGTTTGATTGTAGCAAAAAGATTCAAGAAAGATAGTGAACACAGTCTAGACAAAACTTTACAGTACTGAGAGGTTTTGGACTTGAGTGATTCTAACATTGAGCCAAGATCAATTCAATACAATTAAGAGCAAGTTTCAGAGTCGTATTTAATGATAGACCCAATTTACAAGGTTTTCCAACCTATGATAGATATTCTTATGAAAGGGAGACAACCTACATATAGGATTCTATGAACAATCAATAGAATTTCCCCCTAAATGGTTTGAAGGTTGATTAACATGCATCAAAACAAATATTTTGAAGAGGATAGATTGTAGATGGATCCCTAATTAGAAAAAGAGTAGCACTAGGAGTCTTTAATCCATCATGACATTGTATATGGGTGCAAAAGAAAGGATTGGATTGAAACATTAGGGTAATAGCGTACAAATTAACTGATGAGTATTATTCAAACAACTTTCTTGCAAGTAGATTGATTTGCCTATCTAATATAAATTGTATGTATAAGCATAGTGGTAAATCAAAAATTGAGATTTACTCTACAAAAATATTTCTGGGTATGTGTAGGATCATGATGGGCCAAAAAGTGGTGAAATGTAAGTGATATGATGGCCCATATGGTTGATGACTTTTTTTCACCCAAAATTAATGAAATGAAAAGGGTTTTTAAAGGAGATTCTAATATTTCCACCAATATAAATTATGTTTTACTTTGAATTTAATAAATTATTATTATTCATTTTCTATTTGAATTATGACTAGAGTCCTGATTGAAATATATCTATAGCTTTCAAACAGTATCACATTTTTTGAATCCAAAACACGCGTCACATTCTATGCTTCACATACTATAGGATTAAAAAAAAAAATGAATTTCATGAAGTTTTGACCAAGTTAAGGTGCTCAAACATGCGAGTTTTTATATTTTTTAAAAGTTGTAATAAAAAAATCACAATTAACTATTTACTTGGAAAAAAAATACAAAAATATATGCATCACATCGGGACTTGAGTCCTTTACTTATATCTAAAATCTTAAAAAAAATAATTATCATTTTATTGTGGTGAGGGTGGTCAGACAAACACCTTCTTATTTTTTCCTTGAAATTTAAGTACTACTACATTGAAATTTTAAATTTTCACCAAATAGATTTAAAAAAAAAAAACTAGTAGTTTAGAAACTACATTGAATTTGTTATTCTTACATATTTTTGAAATAATATAGATAACTTATTCAAATTTTTATGTCGAGTTGCCTTAACTCTGATTTTCTGAATTTTCATCGCCACTTAAGGGCCTATTTTTTCCATGATGATTCTGCACATATCCTTCTATATAACAGTGTCGCCAAAAATTGTATACCTTTGAAGAAAAGAACAATTTTGTGCCCGTTTTGGTCCTACTTTAGGTCCCCTTCATCAATAATCACCCTAAAATAACATTTATAGGCCCCTAAGGTTCGTTACTTTTGACTTTCATGCCTATTATACCTAAGTAATCATTCAACCCCCGACAAACAACATAAAAAATATTCAAAAATCACTAATCCCACTTCAAAATCCCTTAGTGCGACTAGGTCGCCCAAGTTGGCAACCTAGTCCTTTTTGAGGATTTTTGCATTTTTAAGCGGGAAAATGTATATTTTTCCAAAAAATCCCGATGGGTGTTGGTCTCTTAGGTCAAAATTACTGATAATTAGGTCTTTTTGCTTATAAATACTTGTTTTTAGGTCATTTTTCCTCTCTCTCTTGGTCATTTTTCACAACCAGCTTCAAGAATCAAGTGCAAAACATCTTCCTCGAGAAGATTCATCTCTTTTTCATAGCAAAGTTGAAGCTTTTGGACAACAAACTAGGGCTTTTTGTAGGTCTTCAAGCTCACTCCATATTCAAGATCACACATTGCCAAAGGTTGAACATAGATTCCTATGGAGATTCATGGAGTAATCTAGGTTGAGGAGGTGCAACTAGCCACTAAATCATACCTAAAGATTTTTTTCAAAGTGATTCCATATTCTATTTTCAGCCCATCTTCAGATTTGAGGTTTGCATCCCATTTGCATTCCTTTTTACACTCATTTGTAATGTTATAGGGTTTCTAGGATTGAAGTCTCACATCATTCCAAATATTTTGCATGCATCTTATTCTAGCACAATAGAATAGGGTTTTATCTGATTTTAGATTTTTCTAGTTCTAGACACACTTAGGAATAGGGTTTATGCAAAATTTCTATCTCTTTACAAGTTTGAATACAAACTAGGGGTTTGACCAAGGCAAACCCCACATTAGAAACCCAAATATACTCTATTTTGTAGGTTATTTTGCAGGTCTGAGTCTAGATTCTCATGGAGAAACAATACACAAATCATAGGCTTCCATGCTCACTTTCAGTTTTCTAGAAAATCCTAAAGGGACTAGGTCACCCGTAGTGGTGACCTAGTCCTACTGGAGGTTCTCAAAAAATATTTTTGCAGATTTGGAGACCTAGTTGGCTGAAATGGAATCTGGACTAGTTTTCTTGAAAAGGGGCTAGGTTGCCCCACTTGGCATAAGTGTCCCAGTTGACTCAAAACTTAGATTTTTCAGATTTCTCAAGGCTTCCACAACTTATTCATCAGTCTACAATAGTTTCCAGGTGCATCGATTTGATCTATTAGTGTATATTGCTTACTTTAGTCTTTACTTTATCATTATTATATTACATCATGTGTTTTCCAAAAATATAGATTCTCTTAGTTTAAATTAAATAGTTAGGTTTAATTATCACATTTCAGCATTTAACACATTCAACACATATCCAATCCCTAGCATTTAATGAATCACAAGATTTAATGCTCCTCCAAAAGGATATTCCCTTCCTTCTAGGTGAAAGTTACCCTAGAAAGTTGTAGGGGACCTCTTCCTTTACCCAAAGCATTAAATTTTGTGGCTCAATAACTAAATTGTAGAAACTAAACATATGAATCGACAAAGAAGAGTAGGAAATGCATTAAGAGTACCTGTATAGTATTCTTCTCAAAAAAATTCATGTATCCCCTGCTTCGTTTTCCTCTTTTTTGAATCTCCTCCTTCCTTAAACTAATGTGATCTTAATGCCTTCCTTCGTCTTTTCCTTCTACACACATACCCTCCATAATCAACAATAGAATAATATTTTTATAGAGAATTTTCTCCCTCGAAAGAATCAAATGAAATCCCCTAGAAACTAAAAAATTAAAATTTATAGTAAAACGAAACAATATCTATTGCATGGGAAATTCCAACTATCCCAACCAACTCCCAAAAATATTAAAGTTAGCTTTTAATTTATTAAATTAACCTTCCCGACACAACACAATAGTTAATTTTAAATTAATTAAAAGCCTTTCATTTAGAAATCATAACAATATAATATGATAAATATTCAATTTTACACAAATGGTAAAACCATATACCAAAATTATATACATATTATAATTAATTATATAACTCAACTTTATAATATTTTATTTATTTACATTATTATTATTTATTAATTATAACATTACATTATAAATTTATTTTACTATTAACTATGATTATATATTTATATATATTTAGATATTTATTTATCAAAGTATACCTTTTACTTAACAATCTATTTTAATGCATAAGACATGTCCAATTAAAATTTATCAAACAATTTAAATTAAATAAAGAACCAAATGGTAAATAATTACCTGACCACTATCTAGGGGAAAAATATAAACCTCAAGCAAAATCGACTAACCAAACTGACATATTGACAATACTAACGGGGTGTCAAACTAGATACTTACCCTCTTTGAGGATGATAGCTAGAGTAGGGGATCGAGTGTTATCTCTGATCAACTAATGCATTGGGTTCAAGGCATGGTTAGACCTACCAATTCAGGTGAAGGCAATGCTTGGTACCTACAACCTACATCACACAAGATGATTGTTCATATACATGTAAGTAGAAACACTGTGAAAGGGAATCACAATGTCATAGGGTGCTCACAAGTGAGTGATGCGACATTGTCCCCTTCACTCAATCACATCAGTAAGAATAAAACCTAGTAATAAATCAACTCATAAACAATCAACTACATGGTAATTAGGATAAGATCAATCACATAATGTTGATGATAGGATTAGTCCTCATAATCAATCAGATCTTCATAGTCACCTGAATAAAACCATATACTAATCATAACCTATGCATAAAACCCCAAGTATCAAAACTTTCATCAACAAAATCATCATAACAATTAATCTAACATCATATAATGTATCATAATGTCTCACCATAAAACAAATCAACTATCAATCTATCTAGGAAATAGTATGAGAGGCACTACATCCTCCCTCTCTAGGATCAGGCTTACTCCTAGAAGCCTGCAAACAAGAAGAGGTATAACTCCCACATCTGAGATGCATCCTCCCAAGTGGTCGAAGATTCATCATTAGGATCCCATTGGATCCTCACCTACTCAACCTCTTGACCCTCGAGGGAAAGTCTCTTGTGCTACAAAATTCCCATGGGCTCTAGAGCCAGCTACTCATCCTCTACTTGCAAAGAATTACAGTCAAGAACATGTGAAATATCTAGATAGTATGGCCTAAGAACAAAATGATGAAATATGTCATGGATACGCAATAGACTGGGTGGAAAATAAAGATGGTATGCAATAGGCCCAATCCTCTCCAAAACCTCGAATGTCCCACAAAACACGATGTGAGCTTAGAGACTTTTCTATAGCAGATCATACTCTTTCATGGATGCACCCACAAGAACACCTAGTCACCAACAAAAAAATGGCGATCAACTCTATGAGCATCCGCATACTTCTTCTGCTTGTCTTGTGTTGACACCAAATGCTCTCTAATATGAGCCACTTATTGTTCCATGTCTTGGAGCATCTTTGGTCCGAGGAAGACTCTGTTCTCAAGATGATCCCAACTTAGTGGGGTCCGACAAGGATGACCATACAAGGCCTAAAAAGGGAACATACCGATAGAACTGTGGTACCCATTGTTATACACAAACTCCACCAAGTATAAATAATCCCCCTAGCAAGTTTGCTGATCCATTACATACATTCTGAGCATATCCTCAAGGACCCGATTAACCCTTTCAGTCTTCCCATCTATCTCTAGGTGGTAAGCTGAACTAAAGTTCAACTGGGTCCCCAAAGCATGTTGCAAGGATGTCCAGAGTGCTGAAGTGAATACTAGATCTCTATGAGAGATGATTCTACATGGAATCCTATGCAATCTGACTATATCCTCCATAAAAATATTGGCCATTGAAGAAGCATTATATGAATACTGAATAGGAGAGAAGTTTTCCACCTTAGTCTGCTTATCCACGATGACCATGGTGGTGTCATGACAATGTGAAGATATTGGAAAATCGACTATAAAATGCTTTGAAATAATATCGCATTTCCATTTTGGGAAAAGATGTGGCTAAAGAAGATCCATGGACTACTGATGTTCTACCTTAACCCTCTAGCACTCCAAACACCTTGAGATAAAATATGCAATGTCCCTCTTCATCCCAAACCAAAACTATAACTGATGGAGGTCTGCATGCATCTTCTTGACACTCAGATGAGTTGAGTAGGGTACCCGACATTCCTCTAACATAATAAGGGTACAAAGACCCTCTGATGGAGGAACATAGATGCAACCTAAGTACTACAAGAGGCAATTTGACTAAAGACAATAACCTACATATCTTCCCTCCAAGGATCTACCTGACTCAACCTCTAACTTCACCTCTTGATACCAACTATCTTTAGGTAGTAGTGCAAGGATCTAACCCCTCAAATCTACTCATAAACAATCAACTACATGGTAATTAGGATAAGATCAATTACATGATAATCACATAGAAATAATGATAATATAATTACATAACAATCATGATAAAATAATCACATAATGCTGATGATAGGGTTAGTCCTCATAATCAATCAGATCTCCATAGTCACCTAAATAAAACCATATACTAATTATAACCTGTGCATAAAACCCCAAGTATCAGAAGTGTCATCAATAACGTAATCATAACAATGAATCTAACATCATATAATGCATTATAATTTCACATAATAAAATAAATCAACTATCAATCTATTAGGGAAATAGTATGACAGGAACTACATATGGCATCTACCATCTCCTACTCCAATTCTCTTTCTTGTTGCGTGTAGATGTGGGTAAAGTAGTATGTAGCTCTTAAGTGGACGATCTAGTGGTATAACTCACTCTAGCTCCTATTTCTTTGTTTATGATTGAGGGATATGAGTCTTATTCTATATATAAGCCTATTCTTAGGTGTGAGATTGTTCTTACACACCTAGAGTATCTGGTTGCTACAAATATACCCATCAAGGTGTTGGGTTCTTTTGGTAATGTCCAAGTTCTCCTACTGAGGAGGCTATGGAAATTATGCCTCTTTATTTCTCTACATCCTCTTTTTTCCAATGGTGGAGGTTTGGTGTATTCCATGTATTCTATGTGATATAGATGAAAAAAAACACACTACTCAACCCAACTTTCACAAAGTCACCGATTACACATGAGAATACATTTACAATTCCTTAGGAAACTCCATTGCCTCTCAGCTCATGTCCAAATCATCATCTCACCCTCACATTGGCCTGATTTCCATCTTCAAAAATTACTTTTAATGCCTTTATGCCACACCATATGACTTGATTCAACACAAAATTCATACTACATGATTGGCATCTAGATACAACCATCTCTTTCTCCATTAGGTTTGACTCTCCTTGTAATTGCAGCCTTTTCCTACATGGTAGCCACCACTCTCCCTCGAACTATTCCTTTTCTACGCACAAGCCCCTACTTATTACTCCTCCTTCACTCTTCAACATTTCTGACCTCCATATTAAGGCATGGGATCTAAAAATTAAACCCATCCCCTTTGTTATTGCGTGTGGCCTCTACTATGACCAACATCCCTCCAAATTCCTTGGTTTTCCCTCGTAGTCTCTTTTTACATAGTCATGCTAACTTGCAATGATTTTACTCCTAATGTAGACTCAAATCTCCTTATGAATACACCCACTATGTCCTCTGTCTACATTTTCTCAAGTCTTAACTTTAAAGTTTTAGATCATACATGGACAATTAAAATTTCCTTCTACTATTGCCTTGGTTCCCCTATTGCAGCCTATCAAACTTACTCAATTTGTGAAAATGATTCTTGTAAGTGTGGAATAAGTAAATAAATAAACTACTAAACACTTCTTAATAAGACATTATATCAAGAGAATCAGTAAACATTAATCTAATTAAAACAATAAAACTCCTGAAAGTGTCATATGGCTCTCTATCTCCAAATATTTATTAAATCAAAGGGCTCTCAGATTTTGTAAGCATTGTGACTATTAAAATGCCAATCTAGAGAATGAGATGCTGCTTAAATACAAGAATCTAATCCTATATGATGATTACTAAATGATATGGTTATGATACTGTAACTAAATTGACATGAAAATGATAAAAGAAACTATTGTAAACTAAGATGTAGCTAAATTAAAAGCTATGATTATGATTGCTACTCTAAAATGATTTGCTACTGCTATTGCTCAAATGCTTGATTTCTCTAATGCTATTTCTATAGAGTAAGATTGCACAAAAATTGGGATCCTTTTCCTGTAGAGAGAGGTTCTGTTTATAGATACTCGACAGAAAATTTGTGAAGGGGCAGCAAAGCAGAGGTCTGGATTTGATCTGAAGAATTCAATGATGAAGGATGAAGGATTGGAGCTGGTTATGGAGATTGTTCCTCCCCACAAAAACATTTAGCTAGAGGATAGGAAAAATCCATGGAAGAAGATGGAGTTGGCCTGCAAATTTGTCTCCAAATTTTCCCGTGAAGGTTGAGATGAATTAATTAGACATATCATATCTAATTTGGTAGGTAGATATGATTAGTTGTATAATTGAATATTTAGATTTAATTTAATATTTGGATTTATTCAATTTAGGAAAGAGGATATTTAATTTAATAAAACAAACTTTAGAAGTCAATGTTTATTAAATAAATATAGAAGAAATATGACAGTTGATGGAAGAAAATAATAATGATAATTAAATAAAAACAAAGTATTAAATTTGTTTATTTAATTAAGAAGAAATAAAATAATAAAGATATGAAGAATTAAAAGTGAACTATATAAATAAATATTTCTATTTATTTAATAGTAGAAGAATAAAAGGTTAATTAATCAAATAAATCATATTTAATTAATTAGATTTTCTAGACCATTTTTAGGTGTATACATTTTTCTCCTCTTTGAAGTGATGTGTTTACGTATTGCTTCAAAGAAAATTTTGCTGCTGCTGCTAGTATCGAAAAAAAAATTTTAGATATGCCCCAATTTTTTATTTTGCTGTGATGATGGATATATGCCCCCTCATGAGATAAATTAATGAATTTTTGATTTTTTTGGATTTTTTTAAATATTTTTTTGTATGATTTTATGATGATTCGATAAAGATTTGATGATGAAATAATTTATCTCCCTACAAAAAATGGTGAAAATGCCCCTGTGATGAAGTTGAATTAATCCTTTAGTAAATAAATTAAAATGCATAGTCATTTGTGCAATTGAGTTTTGAAAATTTGGGAGTGAATTTGAGCAATTTGGAGCAAAATGCCAATTTTCTACCATACCTATCATTTCGAGCATGTTTGTCGACACAACCACCTAGCTGCTTATGAACCTTCAATATGTACCCATGAACCTCATTTTTTGTGCATTTCAAATTTCGTGCTTGTTTTTTGGCTTTTAATTTTTTGAATTCTTTTAGCGCATTAGAGGTCCGCAGTAGTGCATAGGCTTGATGTTTTAGCACATCAAATGTTTTAGTGCATCAGTTAGCTGTTTTAACATGTCAATAGGTTAAAGTAGCGCATAGAATGATTTAGTGCCTAGGTTAGATTTTGTAGCACGTTGGTAGGATGAAATGGCACATGGATTGATATGGCACATTAACCACCTATTTTGGCGTGTAGGTCAGTGAAATAGCACATTGAATCTTTTAGCACTTTGATTGCTTGTTTTGGTGTGTTGAGTTATTTTAATGGCGCATTGAATGTTTTGGCACTTCAAAACACTATTTTAGCACATTCAAGTCAGAATGATGTATTTTGGAACTTTTGTCCCTGATTTTGTCAATTTTGATCATGTCAGCCGTTGGTTTGATATGATTGATGATCTCAATAAAATAGATGATGTTTAACCTCATGATCAATGAGGTTTGATGATTGATTGATGATAATTAACCTCATGATAGGTGAGGAATAATTATAGTTTGATTGATCTACCTCATGATAGGTGAGGCTGATTTGATTAATTGACCTCATAATAGGTGAGGTACAATTGTTAAGATGATGATTGACATCATGATAGGTGAGGTTGATTTGATGATTACTCATGAGATTTGACCAAAGTCTCACTAGAGCTATTTAGATTTGATAGGCTGATTGATGTTTGATTGATTTGACAAAATATTCCAATCTTTCAAAAAAATTATGATGACAGGAGGCATTGACGAACCTCCAGGTTCATGAGTGGTTTCCTAGGACTTTTGATTTGATACCTCAGCTAGTGAAGCCTAAGACAACCATGATTACATGTTGTGGTTTGGCATCTCTCTTATATATGCCCCATATTAGGATTAATCGGGTTCTCCTGACAGCCCTAGCAGAGAGGTGGCATAGTGAGCATAATACCTTCCACCTTGGGTGATCCCACAAAGCTGGTTTACAATTTCTGAGAGTAACTGATTTTTCCTGAATTCACATATTTTTAGAAAATATAATGACTTAAGCCTTTAAAAGTTCCATTTTAAGGATTCCAATTGAAAAGGGTTTGATCAAACCACCTTAGATCAAACCCCTTGGATAGAACCTTGCTAGTTTTAAACCATACCTATAAATGAGTCTCCTTTACACCTATCAAAATGCTGATAAAAACACTTTTGATTTACCTTTTGGGGGATCAAATGAATTCATTTAAAATTTATTTCAAATGATTATGGTAGTCCTAGAAATGATCTATCACATGAATATAATTTTAATATGTTTTTTTTTTATTATGTATGTGTTTTTTTAGTTTTATTAAACATAGGTTTTTCATCGAAAATCAAGCTCTTTGTTTTGCACATGTGGAAAAATAGAAAATTATCAAAATATTTTTTTTTAAAATATGTTCGTGTTGGGTATTGATGTCCTTGATCCATTAAAAAAAATAAAATTGAATTTTGATACATACAGAAAAAGTTATGTTGTATACAGTCTACCTATGTTTGAATTGTAATTGGTTTGACTTCAAAACTCTATTAAGGAAAAAATATTCAATAAAAAATAATGAGACCAAGTGAAAGTGCTAGATATCATAGTTACAAATCTAAATTCGAAAAAATTAGAATTTTATCCTTCATATGTAAAAAGTTATGTTGTATACGGTGAGCGTCACTTTTTAAAAATGTTATTTTTTGAAAAAAACCAATTTTGGTGCAAGATGGAAAAAGAAGTGCAATATTATTCCAAAAATTTTGAAATTTTATTTTTTAGAATCTACAAACAAAATATGATGAGACTCTAGTTTACATCATCTTCAAATTCCTCATGGTTTAGCCGCTATAGGTGCCCAAATGTGAAGATTTAGTTAAAAATAATAATTTCAGTGTCTAGTTTGGCCAAAAATTGTAAACCACTATTGTGGGATCACCCCCTTCCTACTGGCGAGATGACCATCACTCCTAAGGATGTATGGCAGATTTAGAGGATTCCTGTCATCGGTGACCTTGTGCTATATGATTCTATAGAGCAGGGTGGGACTGATGCTCTCTGCAAATTATTTCAGGATGATCACATATGTGAATACAAGATTCCATGGTGTGATATGGTGGATGCCTATGCCACTTTTCCTTCAGTACTTGGTGGTTTCATTGGAGGGTTCCTTTGACTTTCTGTTGGTTGGGGTCATGCATTAGAGAGTATGATTATGCATGGTACTAGATATGCATGGGGCATGTGTATGCTTTCCCATATTTATCATGATTTACATTCGGTTCTCTACCTCCGAGGTCGCAGTTTGTTGGCAAGTGTTATATCATTACAAGTGTGGGCGTGGGAACACATAGTTGTTACACGTCCAATGATGGTGAGACAGAGGCTAGCCATGAGGCCATATGTGCATATTTACATAGGTCACCTTACTCATCCTAGACTGGCTAAGCTAGAGCATTGGAGGAGAGTATTGGATGATGTTGAGGTTGTCACATGATGGACTTATCTTGACTATGAGCAATGGGATGATGATGTGATTCAGTTGTCGTATCTCTCTCAGTCATTGCTACTTATTGGTCGGACTCATTGGGTGCTGGAGATATTTCTATTCGGGAGAGTGCTTAGGTAGTATGGTATCGTCTAGGGCATTCCCTAGGGTATTGCACATTACAGTCGACATTAGATAGATGTTGCAGACTGGGGACCTTGTCTCTCTTATGATGTTTTTGTACAGGAGTACTAGGCTCTATAGCCTTTATTTTTGGACATTCATCTTGATATTACTAAGGCACATGTTACAACAGACTATGTAGAGTATCTGACCCTTCACCCCTTTCCATGAATTACTGTTCTGGATGAGCCAGTGCCTTTGCCTTTAGAGGAGGAGGATAGTGATGATGAGGAGGGGGATGGTGATAGTGGTAATGATGGCGGAGGTGGTGATGATGGAGGAGGTGGTGGTGATGATGATGAGGGAGATGATAGTGATGAGGAGGAGGGGGAGGATAGTGGTGGATATGATGATAGTGGTGGTGAGTCGAGCGGAGGTGTTGATGTGTAAGAGTTTATGGTGCCTCGTAAGAGGTGATCACTGGTAGCTCCCTCTGAGCAACATGTATGTATTGGTGTACCATATCAACATCAGCATAAATTGCAAGTCTACAGGTGGAGGTATAGACTTTATAGGGGTAGTTGGTATAGGCACAAGGTTTATTAGTTCAGACTTAGACTTAGATGCAGGCCTAGGCTAAAGCTCATGCACAGGGACAGTTGGCAGCTTCACAAACATAGATTGCCACTTTGATAGCAGAGCGAGATGCAGCTCGATAGGTTGCCGAGTAGGCTCAGACTATGACAAAGAGGCTACAGAGATTAGCAGATGGTACCATCATGGGTGATTACATGTGAGAGGTTCTCCATGTTGGAAGAGAGGTAGAGTTTTATAGAGGTTGATACCATGATTTTGTTCCCTCTAAGTGGAGAGTTAGTTATGCAAAGTCTCGATTTGGCATGACTCATTCCAAGAATGTTAGCGCAGGTGTGACTCAACCTCCATCGAGAGATCCGAGAGACCATGGTACATCTAGTGGTAGAGGGATTGGTCCAGATATTCCTACACCTTTAGGAGGTAGCACCACATAGCTACATGTGATTTCTTGATTTTTGAGACATGATGTATACTCCAAATTTTGATTCACAACCATTTTTGGTGTTGTATCTCCTTTTATTTCAGACATCATTGTATACTTGACATTATGATTTTGAGATCTATATGATATGCGGTGGATTGATCGATCTATATGTGGTCTATATGGTTTTATGATGGATGCATTTAAATTTATCTTTTCTATATGTTATGTGATGATCAATGTGATACGTTATGGATGCATTTAATAATCATGTGATATGCTATGATTAATGATGCTTTATCTATGATGTTTAACAATAGTGATTATGTGAATAATGATGATGTATGGATGCATGATGTATGTAGTTATTGTAGACATGGAAAATTGACCAACACACTTGATCCTAATTACTAATGTCATTTCTTCCTGAATCATACTCTCAACTTATCATCACTTTTCATCTGTTAATTAGATAAATCATTATTTATTTAATTAGGTCTTTCTCCCATGTTGATTAAATTAATCAATTTAATTTAATTAATCCTCTATCTCTGTTCATCATTTTATTTAAATTAAAACTCTAAAGTCCTCTTCTTAAACTGAATAAATTAAACCTTATTTGATTTAATCTAACATTATCCCCTTTAGTTAAATAAATCAAAACATTTATTTAATTAAACCTTTCCTCTCAATTGCTGATTTAAATCAATTCATAAATTTAAGTCTACATTGTCACATCTCCTAATTCCTCATTAAATTAATTAACTCATGATTAATTTAATCTTAACCTATGTCACATTCTCTAGAGAATACAACTTGCACAATAAATCAATTACTTTGATTTATTAAATCTCCTATTTTCACTCACATGGCATAATAGAGGAATATTCCCTCAAATTTGAATTCAAATTCAAGTAGACTTGGTCCTTCCAACAAGGCATTTATTTCACCTTACAAGTCCTTTTGCCTTGAGCAAAGTGGCCATAACTCCATTTTCTTCCCTCTCCAACATTTCACTATTTTGAAATTCCACCTAATATCATTTATTGGCACTTTGATCAAAATGTGCACAACCTTCAACCATTCACATCTTGACAAGTGGCACTTGGTCATTGGGTGTTGAATGATCCCACATTGCTCAATTTCACTTATTCTTCCAACTTGGAAATCTATAAATGAGAGACTCTTCCTCTCATTCTAGCATCCATAATCCAAGCAAGTATACTATACTTCATTTCATCCACAACTTATCCATTTTCATATCAAGTGTTCATCATTTTCATGGTTTCATTGCAAGGTTATGCCAAAATTTCATCAAGGAGCTCCAATCATCTACAAATCTTCATGAAATCTTGCATAGGAGTTGGGAAAGGGCCAATTTATACACATAATTGAGACCAATTCCCCCATGGGATCAAGAGTTTGCATCTTAGAATAGGATTTCATTGTGTTCTTTGTTCATTTTCTTTCCTATTTGAGTATTGCAAATGGATTTCATGGGGAATCCTTGTTTTATCTTGCATATTGATCTAATATTGTGCTTGTTTGCCATGTTTGTGTAGGTATAGGATTGGGGTTCACATTTTGGCACTAGAAGCAGGGCTAATTTGGAGAGATTCATCATGTTTTTCCAAAAATCCGTGGTTTTTTTGACATTTTTTGTGCCTACAGGAAATTGCACCGCTCATAGTTCAACGGTGCCATATTGCACCACTATCAGTCAAGAGACGCTATATCACACTACTCCGAACTCCAAACTCCATCATTGGAGTCTTCCCGCCCACAAATTCAAATTTCCAAACTTCGTCGCGGGTTTCTAAACTCCAAACTGCATCACTGGGTTGAAATAGCGTCGCCTTTGCATTCTCTCTCCTACTGCAGAGTGCCGCTATATTGCATTGCTGGAATTTCTAAACTCCGCCGCTGGGTGACAATAAAAAATTCAAACTTTTTTTTTTTTTGACATGTGCATTTTTGTTTTCAACTTTGTGAACTATTAACCTGTTTGCTATCTCTATATCTTCTAGTTTTAATCATTTTGCAAGTTAGGGGAATGACGAAATCAAAGTGGAAGGTTACATTATGACATCATTCTCATCTGATACCAAGTGTTTTTAAACACTTTAGTGTTGTTTAACACTCTTAGAGAATTCTCAATCTCTCTTAAGAAATTTGTTATCTTTCATGCTTTAGAGAGTGCTAAATTTCCTTTTGGGCCATATAAAGAACAATACATTTTTAAAAAAAAATTCCAAACAAAGGGCTTAAAAAGAACTTTAGAACAACTTACTAGATTTGGTTTAAGGTTTAACAATTGAACAAGGCAAATCACACATTTGATTTGGTGCTATAAAAAGAATTTATTTTTGCTTTGTGAACTTAAAATGAACAATTGTTGTTTTGTTTTGTAATTGTTTACTCAAAGTAAAATCATCAAAAGGATGTATGTGCTTCTCTCGCACCTCATTGAAATATTGAGAATCAAAATCTCTTTTGGTGATCTTAAGTTGAGTAAAGTAATTACCTCCACATTTCATTTTGGGATTAAAATTGAACCAATGTTATGAGCGTGAGCATGGTATATTGCGAGTGTTCTCCCTTTGCTTTTCAATGAAGGTCAATTGAACTATGAGATATGCTTGCTTGATTTTTTTTTATCTTAGTGGGCCTATTTTATGGGAAAAATTAATCACCTAAGGGAATGACCCAACCAGGAACACGCTAAAGCCAAGCGACTTCCACCCAAGATATAAGTGTGGATATTGGAACAAAGGCCAATATCATTAGGATTATTCCTATGAGAATGGAAGCAATGGTCTCTCGCCGTACTAGATAGTCCCCCATGAACAGAATACTGGCATTAAAACCTCTTGTTTAGCAAAGGCCAAAATCCTATCTATTTTTTGGTGCAAAAGGTCATGTCCTTTGAAGCCACCCCATGTATACATGCAGTTCTATTGTAGAGATGAAAAGTATGCCATGGGAGATTCATGGGTACTAATGCTTGATTGACTTGAGAAGCGAGTGCATTGTAAGGGAGAGCTAGTGTGGTCAAGCATCTAATCATCCACACTGAATATGCACAGCTGGATTCGTCCAAGAAGGAACCCAACAAATATTGTCTTTTTAGCCTAGGGTTGTACATGTTCTTGAAACCAAAACACTCTACTTGGATCTAAAACATTTGGAAACAAACATTCACAAAAGTTTCAAGATTCCAAACCCTTTGGAGGAAACAAATACCATTGACGAATCCATGTGCTCTTGCTTACCCTAGGGATTCTATCCTTAGAGGTTTCTAAGTGCTTGGGTTTAATCATTATTTGTTTTCAATAAAGTCAACCTAGGAAACTATGCTCTTGAAACCTTGATTTTCATATAATGGACCTTGTGGAATGGAAAGGAATTGAGGCATAGACATTTAGTTTGAAATCATAATAAAAAAATTGTTTTTGGTAAAAGGAACTCATTAAGCAAAGATAAGGACAATTGGACCTCACGTGTGTTCTCTCAAATGATTTCCCATATAATCAAAATCCAAAAACCAAGGTTCGGGAAGATTAGTCCAAAGGCTCATGAAGAGCGTCTTTCTATGATTCTTGAGGTTAGAGAAAGATTGGTATATAATTTCTACAAGAAGGATTCAAAGAACAACCCAAGTTTGTATGAGTTCTATTATCAACAGAATCCAACTCTTTTTCAAAGGTTTTCTTTTCTCACTTAGAAGTATGGCATGTTCTTCAATACCGAGGTCTTTTAAGAAATATTCTTGTCTAGGTCAAGTCTAGGATCAAATTCATCACTCTCATCCATCCCTCCATCATCAAAATCAAATCCCATCTCACTAACAAACTCTTGAGAACTTTGAAACATCATTCATGCTAAACTTAAAGGCAAAATCAACATCACCTTGTTTGACTTAATACACTTAGTCAAAATATCAATCCTCTTGAATGAATTTACCTCTAGGATAACACAACTTCCTAAGGTCTACAAGTTCAAAATCACTTTTATTGGCTTAACACACTTAGTCAAATAATTCTCTTGTACTAATTTTCTCTATGATAACACAACTTCCTAGGGTTTACAAGTTCATTGTCATCTTGTTTGGCTTAACACACCTAGTCAAACTATCAAAATCAAATCAATTCAAGCCTTAAAATTTTTAGTATCCCCCCCCAAGTTTATTCAATAGTTTCATTCATCCACATCATCCATTTTCGATTGATCTCATTCCCATCATCACTTTTGATCTTTAGACTTTCCCGGTTCTTCTCCTTTTGTGCCTAAGATTAAGATCAAACGATCTCTATTTTATGGTTCAAACAAGATCACAACACAAGAGGAACATGGAAATCACTAAGGAAACATCAACTTCAAGTGATCTAAGTCAAACAACCTCTGAAGTAAACCTTGCAGGATCAAGCAGTCCTCTAAACAACTCCTCTTTGTCGTCGTAAAACCCTCAAGAGGAAAGTCATGCAAAGGACATCACTGATAATGACTTAGGAATGACACAAGAGGAAATAACTAAAATGGTTCAGAACCTCGAGAATCATAGAATCATCAACACCATGTTAAAACTTAATCCCTCTCTATATATACGTGTGTTAACGAAAGAAGGGGTTAAACTCCTTTCTGAATTTGATGTAAGTACTAATATGGAAAGGCCTCTTGCGAGCATACCCCCAATATCACTTCCAAATTTCACTCAAGATATTCCCCAAATCATATCAACAATCACTTCAACCCCACCAGTTGTTAACCAGGGAAGCGCCATGTTTCGCGAATTACAAAAGCATCACCTTGTAAACAACAAAGAGATAAATATCAACACCACACTGGATAACTCTGTCCTGGTGAATTCATTACACCTGTATGTTCCACTTACTTTCTATAATTAGGAAGAATCATCTTCATTCCATGCAATGCCAACCTATTTGTTGAGCATACAAACTTCTCTCCCCATGATTTTGTAGGGAGAAGGTGGGTTATTCAGGACAGGGGGAGTCATTGATCCATCCTCGTCATCACTTTTCCAATGGAACACACCACCATTCCCTCCATTACCTTTGACATACATATCACCTTTTGGGTTGGGCCTTCCCCCCCTACCTACCACCAATCTACCAAACCAAAAACATCTAAGCATCATAGCAAACCCCCCCCTTTTGCCATCAGTATCACAACAATAGATAGAAAACATTCAAGCCACCATAATAGTCAACACATCCAATAGTCCTGAAATCTCTCAAAGCATGGTTTCCCAAGGACCAAGCATCTTGATCACACCACCCACAACCCAAACCCCAATCACCAACATGACCCTTCCGCTCACCATAATGGTCAACACCGTTCCCAATCCATCGCCGATTCCACCAAAAGCTAACATGACAAATTCATTCATCACCATGATTCAGACATTTCAAAAAGCCACACTCCGAAGGGTACTTCAACAAAACCAACAAGTTGCACAGTTGGCTACCCAGCAAGCGCAAGCACAATTAGCCACCCAACAAGCTGCATAAGCCCAAAAAATCGCACAAGATGTGCAAGCAACACAAGTAGCCCAACAAGAAAAAACTCAAGCTCAAGCCCAGCATCAGGCTCAGCAAGCACAAGCAAAGTACCCATCACAACTACAAGCAATCCATCAATAGGCATACCAACAAGCCCTACAAGATTTTAAGGCACAATAGAAAGCTAAACAACAAGCTTTGTTGGGACAACATCAGTTAGACCGACAACAAGCTTTTTTGGCACAACAAAAACTAGACCAACAACAAGCTTTATGGGAACAACAATAGTAGGACCAACAACAAGCTTTGTTGGAACAACAACAACAAGACCAACAACAAGCATTGTTGGTACAAATGCATGCATATCAACAGGCCCTAAATGAATAGAAAAGCTTGTAGCAAACCCCCACCAGTATCCCACTCATCAATGAAACATTGGAAATGCCTCAAAACACATTCATCCCACCTCCTGATCCGCAAAATGATGTTGTAGCATAGATCAAACTGCTATCGCAATAGGTGTTGGATCTTTAGTCAAGAAAAACAACCAAAACGTCAGGCAATTTGTGCCCCTATCCTTTTGATAGGAGTCTTGCAATGGTATCATTCCCAAAGGGATTTGAAATCCGCAAATTTGACAAATATAATGGGATTGGAAACCCTGAAAATCACGTAAGGGAATCTCAAGTGCATTGCATGGAAGTTGCATATGATGACACGTATCTAATGCGACTATTTCCTCGGAGCCTGACTAGTACCGCCATGGAATGGTTCTCTCATCTACCCATAGGAATCAAAACATTTCAGGAAATGGTGGACACATTCCTCAAAAACTATGCATTCAACATGGGTATGGATGTTAGTGTGGAGGAACTGTCAGCATTGAAACAAAGAAAAGGAGAGCTATTTGCCTCCTTCTTGCAAAGATGGTGATCCAAGGAAAAATAGAGCAAGCAGACCATGCCAGCAGAACAAAAAGTTTGCACAATCATAGCCAATCTAGATGAAAACTTGGTGCTCTATCTAAAAATGCAATGCACTATAACATATGATCAATTGATCCCAAAGGCGTTCAATATCGAAAGAGCCCTTACTACATGAGGGGGCACATCTATGCTTCCTGCACAATAGGATAACCGCTCATCCACTAGTTATAATGATAAACCTCACAGATGGTCGAGGAACAAAAATGTCACAAGCGACGGATTGGTCAATAGTAAGGTTGTCATCAGTGCTCCCAAGAAAAATATTCAAACCCATCATCAACCAAAGAATCACAACCACAACAATGTGAAAACCAATACGGTATCATAACAACAACCACTTCTGAACAATCAAATCAATAACCTGAATAATCAAGGAGGACCACCTCCCCGAAACAAGTAGCCTCCCAAGTGGAGGTTCATGACCCTTGGGGAGTCAATCAAATTTATAATGAAGAATTTGGTTAAAGAGAACCTTATCAAAATTTCAAATTCGGAGCAATATGCGGAACCCATGACGAAATCACCATGGTACAATGAAAATCTATTTTGCGATTTTCATAAAATCAAAGGGCATACAACCGCAAACTACATGAGACTGAAAAACATCATCCAAGATATCATTGAGGAAAAAATCATAAATGTTGAGCAACCCACTGGAAATCAAGACCTCAAAATATACACGAATCCGATGCCTAATCATAGTTAGGGAAATAATCAAGGAAACAATCAAGGAAATAACCAAGGGAATAATAAATGGAAACAAAAGTATGCCAGTGCAAACCTTATATATGAAGACACTGTCGCATGCATAATTGAAATGGTCATTGTCATTAGCATCAAAGGAACCAACGTTGACTGTGGAGTCACCACACATGGTAGAAAGGTTACTATTGTAGGGGCATCACAGCCATCTAAGACCCCCATCTCAAATCCAAAAGTTGTTCCTTATGATTATAATGTCATTGACCAGCTAAAAAGAACCCCCGCTCAGATCTCTATCATGGAGTTACTGAAAAAATTTTCTGCCCACAAGAAAATCCTTGATGAAGCATTAGCTACATCCATTGTCTCCGCTAACCTTGATACGAAACAATTCTAGGCTATGGTTGGTAACATTGTCACCCCAAACCTCCTCACTTTCTCTGATCAATATTTCCCCACCCAGCCATCTCACAACCGTGCACTTCAACTTTAAGTGTTGGTTCACTAGAAAAAGGTCAAAATAGTCCTGGTGGATGGAGGAGCGGGCTTCAATATTTGTTCACTTAAACTCATAAAGAACTTGGGAATCTTAGAATACTCCATCAACAAAAAAAAAGGCATTACCATCAGAGCATATGATGATTAGGAAAGAGTGTCTCAAGGCACTATCAAGATCCCAATCCAAGAAGGGCCAGCTACTATGGAAACCACATGTTAGGTCCTTGACCTTAATTTTCCCTAAAAAATCCTCCTAGGATGCCCATGGATCCATGGAATGAAGGCAATTTCCTCAACATTCCACCAATGCGTCAAATTTTCATATCAAAATGAGGATGTCACAATACATGGTGATTTGAAGCAGTTCGCCTATTGCAAAAACTTGGAAGCCAAGTTCTACAAAATTCCCGAGGTACTAAAAAATGATGAGGGACCCTCTACTCCCTATATAGGTTCATCTAACCTCAACTCCACTTCTACAATAGAGACACCCTCCATCCCTAATATATCCAACATCAAGCTCATGATCCAGGACAATGGGTGTGGAGATTACAAAATGAAGAAACATGCTTTTTTTGTAAGAGTTACCACAATATCCTATGTCACATGGGCAATCCCAACCAGTTGAAACACCTGTCCACACTTTCAAGGCAAACCCTTCTAGATTCTACCATTGGGGGGATCTAAGTCAGGAAAATGTGGATGAAAGAGACATTTCAAGTTCACTATACCAAGATGAAAGACCCACACCCACCCTACCATGGATGAAGCTAATAGAGGATTGCAAATGACGCTTGGTATGGGCTACAATAGAAATGAAAACCTTGGAAAGAACAATGATGGATGACTGGAAACCATCATTGTGGAGAGACAAATGAAAAATATTGGCCTTCGGTGTACCCCTCCAAGTATAACCATACATGGTAGAGGCACCCCTATTAGAGTAGTCAGGACTCCCCCTTAGTTATTGGCGGTCACCCTTCAAATACCCGTATCCATAGGTCTACCCCTATATAATTTCACCTTCGACATAACTGATGTCTGTAGTAGTAGTGATAACGAGGATACCATAACTGACCTACCCACACTTTTTGAAGACTCTTCCTTACTCGTGATTAGTGCCTCACCCATTGAGTCAGATCACCAAACTCACAAAATAAACCTAGTTTACCCCCAAATCATCGATTATGACCAATTAGGACCACCAATTCTAGAAACATTTGAAAATGATGAGGCACTCTCGAAATTCATGGGACTAAGGGATATGGTACCATGTAGAGATCATAAATCTAGATTCAGCATCACATTAGACACATAGGCCTATTATGGGGAGATAACTGATTCCTTCTGACGCAAAAGAAAAATAATGAGAATAAGCTCAAGGTCATTGAGTGAAAACTACACTATGACACTCTTTGACCATAGAATAGTAAAAATAAAGGATGCATCCAAAGGTGAAGACCTCTTTGAGGCATCAGAGGATGAAGGATTCAATCTCCCCCCTACTACACTTCATCAAGAGAAATTGATAGTCTTAGCAGAACAGTGCAATCCTATCAATCTGGGAATAGAAGCAACACCACACATCACCTTCTATGCTGAATCACTCCTCATAGAAGAACAAGAACTCTTAGTGGAATTTCTAAGAGAAATAATCTTGAAATTTGCATGGACCTATGTTGACATGCTGGGTCTTGATCCGAAAGTCGTGGTTCATCATTTAGCTATCTACCCAGGGGCAAAGCTAGTGAGATAGAAGTTGAGAAAGATGCACCCCCAAATAGCCTTGCTATTCAAGGTGGAATTATAGAAACTCCTGGATACCAGTTTTATATGCCCAATTGATTATCCGGAATGGGTGTCCAATCTTGTGCCAATTTCAAAGCCAAATGGGGGCATCCATATTTGCATTGATTTTAGAGACCTAAATAAAGCGTGTCGTAAGGATGACTTTCCACTACCCAACATTGACATGATAGTGGACATGACGACCAAAAATGAGATGCTATCACTGATGGATGGCTTCTCAGGGTACAACTAGATTATGATAGCAAAGGAAGACTAGCATAAGATAATGTTTACATGTCCATGGGGCACTTACTACTAGAACATGATGCCATTTGGGCTAAAGAATGTAGGAGCAATATATCAAAGGGCCATGACACTAATTTTTCACAACATGACTCAAAAAAATATGGAAGATTAGGTGGATGATATATTGGCCAAGTCAAGGAAAAGATAAGATCACATAACAACTCTAAGTGCCATCTTTGATAGATTAGAGAAATACAAGGTTAGACTCAACCCCAAGAAGTGCATCTTTGGGGTACAATAAAAAAAACTCCTAGGATATATAGTATCAATGAGAGGAATAGAAGTGGATCCTGCCAAGGTCAAGGTGATCCTCAACATGGAAGCGCCCAAGACACTAAAACAACTTAGAGGCCTACAAGGCAGGCTCCAATCCATCTGCAGATTCATAGCACATCTGGTGGATAAATAGATTAAATATTCACATCTACTCCACAAGGGCATAACATACAAGTGGGATGACAAGTGTGATAAGGTGTTTAGTAAAATCAAAGAATATATACTATGTCACCAGTGTTAATGCCACCTACTCTAGGAAAACCACTGATTCTATAAATTTTAGCAACCATGGCAGCTCTCGGTGCTTTGTTATCTCAACATGATGAAAATGGAAGAGAGAGAGTGATATACTGCATCAATAGGACAATGGTAGGGCATGAGCTCAACTACACACCAATAGAAAAATCTTTCCCGGCAGTTGTGTTTGCAACCCAAAAGTTTAGACACTACATGCTGGCTCATCAGATCAAGCTGATTGCAAAGATAAATCCACTAAAATGCCTGCTCTCTAAGGCCACTCTCACAGGACGAAAAAATAAGTGGGTCATGCTATTGATAGAACATGATATTGAATATGTAGAGTGCAAGGCCATCAAAGGACAAGAAATTGCAGACCAACTAGCAAAGGCTCCAATTTATGCCGACAACCCACTTATCTCAAAATTTCCGGACGAGTCAATTTTCAATATAAGTATAGAAAATCATTGGAAGATGTATTTTGATGGGTCATACACACCACATGGGTTAGGTTCCCAAATTTTCTTCATCACTCCCTAGGGAGACTGCATACCCAAATCCTACAAACTATCTTTTCCATGCATGAACAACATAGCAGAGTAAGAAGCTCTCATCATAAGATTAAGGATTGCAGTACAATGGAAAATTATGGCTCTCAAAGTCTATGGAGATTCACAACTCATCATCAACCAAGTCAATGGTGAGTACCAAAAAAAGGATGACAAGCTAACTCCATACAAGAAATTAGTGGAGAGCCTCAAAGAATTCTTCATTGATGTCACCTTTGAACAACTACCTAGAGAAAACAACAGAGCAGTAGATGCTATGGCCATAATTGGATCGCTTTTGGAAATCCCAAACAATGTTCCAAAACAATAATTCTTGATAGAGAAGCTTCTTGTACCAACATTCAAGGTACCAGAGTCTAAATTTGTGTGCAAAATCATTGGTCTTGGTGATCCTTGGTATCATGACATCTATACCTACCTTAGACTAGGAGTCATCCCAGCTAACATAACCCCAAAACTTAAACGAGCCTTTGTCAAAAGGTCCTTACGTTTTGTCATCCTAGGAGAAACCCTTTATTGTAGGAGCATTGAAGGAACCCTATTACATTGCTTAAATACTAAGGAAGCCCTAATTTCTTTGAATGAGGTCCACAATGGCATTTGCGGTTCGTACTCGAGTGGTATGACCTTGGCTAAGAATTTGTTGAGAACTAGGTACTACTGACCAACAATGGAAAGAGAGGCACATGACTTTGTCAGAAGGTGTTTACAGTGCCAACAACATGGAGACCTTATTCATGCACCAACTCAAAAGATTCATCCTATTGTTACACCTTGGCCCTTTTCATAGCGGGGGCTTGATCTCATCAAAAAAATCACACCCACCTCATCCAACGACCACAAATTCATCATCATTTCCATAAAGTACTTTAGAAAGTGGGTCGAAGAAATTCCCATGACCTACATAACGGGAAAGCAGATATCCAAGTTCATCCTGAACTATCTCATTTTCTGATACGGTGTCCCCCAATCCATTATCTTGGATAATGGGACACCTTTCAAGAACCAATATGTTTGTGATTTATGTGAAAAATTCAATATCTAACATCACTTTTCCACTCTGTACTATCCCCAAGGAAATGGCCAAGAAGAAGCCACTAATAAAAGTATCTTGAAAATTCTTAAGAAAATAGTTAATGACTCTAGTCATGACTGACATCTATAGCTAAATCCTATCTTATGGGCCTAGTGCACCAACATGCAGATTCCAATAGGCACCACCCCATTCTCCCTGGTCTATGGATCAGAAGCCATCCTCCCAATCGAGATCGAGCTCCCATCATTAAGGATATCATTACAAAACCTCATTACAGATGAGGAATATCAGGTTTCAAGGTTAAATGAGCTAGAGTTATTAGATGAATGGTGCATGGATGGCCTCAACCATCTACAAGTCTATCAGAACCACCTAAAGTGTAGCTACAACATGAAGATCAGGAGATGCACCTTCCAAATCGACGAATTTGTGCTAAAGGAGAACCAAAAGAATGTGCCAAACCTAGAGAGAAAAGGAAATTTTGAGCCCAACTAGTTGGGACCCTTCATCATCACATTGAGCTATAATTCAAGGGAATATCAGCTGTCAACAATTGAAGGTGAGCCTCTACAAGAGCCCCTGAACAACTCCCACCTCAAAAAGTTCTATGCCTAAAAACTTTCAAGGTATAGAACCAAAAATACAAAAAAAAATTCAAAAAACGTCCTGAAAAAATGGTCACCTTGATGAAAACTTGGCAAACAGGTGTCTTGGTGGCAACAAAAAAAAAAAAAATGCAAAAAATCCAAAAAAATATCAAAAAAGGGATTGAAAAACAGTAAAAAAAATAAAAATAAAAAATTGTCCTCTAGTGAAAACCACTTTAGTGGCTCTTTGGACAAGTACCTTGGTGAAAACCTCAAAAATAGGTGCCAAACATAAATAAAGCACTCTCCATCCACCAGGATCTTCATGGCCTATTCCACACACTCACTTATCCATTACATTCCATTAATCCTTCCACCATCTATTCGCATTTCAATAGCTTGATCTTGTGCTCGTATCATGTTCCACCATAGTACTACTTGACATATTCCCAAGGTCTGTTTGTCCTTCCTATATCAAAGTAGTCTATCACATCACACTCGGGGAATGTTCCTATACCTACATCGGATTGGATTTGTGTATATTTTGGTGATCTTCCTAAACATCAAAAAATCCAAAAACATTCAAAAAAATCCAAAACATGTCAAAAATCTGGAAAAAAAAAAGAAGTCATCTTCTCGAACTACATCATCTCTGAGCTTGAATGTAGGCAAGGTTGATCTTTGATCATCCCCTGAGACATTTTAGGTTAGTTCTTAGGCATCCATCGCAATCTGGCAATCCATTTGCCCATTTTTTTCATGATCAAATCGAGTTTGTTGTTAGTCGAACTACGTGGTCTCTGTGTGTATAACGCAGGAACAACTAATCTATGGATCAGCTCCCAAGACCCCTAGGATAAGTTTTTAAGTTATTCTTTTGGTCCAAATTTTGAAAATACCAAAAATATTGAAACATTTCAAAAACACCAAAACCATCCAAATGTTTGAAAAACCCAAAATGGTGCACCCATCTCATCTCACTTTCACCCAAAATAATCATCACTCATAATAAATCAATCATCACCCTCATCCTTGGTGAGTCAGTCAGAAGCAATTCTAGCAAGTTCAAAAGTGAATACCTAATTGTCAAAGTCTCAAGTCTAGGTCAGTAAACAAGCAAGTTGATCAAATCAGAGTATCAATAGCTTATCATCCAATCAATCTCATCAAACCCTGATCACAACATGTTCTAGGATGTATCCTTCCTATGATGGACATAAGCATCAAGTATCTCACCTTAATTTAGCCTTGGCTAGTGGTATGAAGAACATTATCTTGTTTGTTTACTTTATCTTGGTATTTTTGACTTATCTTATTTTGCGCTCATCCCAAGGACCTCTCGATGATGCCTAAACAAAATAGGTTTAGAGAAAAATGAATGGGGCAATGATCATTATATTTTTATCTGTTGTGCTTGTGGGATACTCTTGTAAAATAACTTAGTCATGCGTGCTTTGTTTGGTTTGTAGGGAGGGTGTTTTAGGTATCTTGTTGACCACATAGGAAGGCTTTCTTTTCTATGTTTTGGTTTGAGATGTTTAGAATTTCTAAACTACATCCTGAATAAGGTTATGTATGCTAAGTGTGAACAAGAATACTCCTATCTGATTTTCAAGTCAAAGTCCATCACACTAGGTACAACACCATCTTGGTTCTTTACACCTTGATGCATCGTACATACATATGTTATCAAACATAAAGTAATTGGTCCTTTGAAAATCCCAACTTATGGTAAGCAAATCATCGACATTTAATGACTTGTTGGATCTCTTTTCCTCTATCTTCTTTCCATACTAACATGGTTTCATGAAAGTTAATTAGAACATCACTAATGCACCCACCTTGCATCCATAAAATCATCAGCATAAGTACATATCATATCATATAGATCATACCACATCATATCATCTCACATTATCATCATCTTAAGTTATGAGGAATAATATAGATTTGTTATTCTAAGTATCTTAAGAAGTCATTGCATTAAATTTATTTCACATAATACATTACATGAATCATTAAGGGCATAATAGAAATCATTAGCATAAATAATCGGTCGCATATCATTTGCATCATTAATCATTTTCACATCAATACATAATCATTAGCATACATTGCATCCATATAGTTGTCATAAAAACACATAAAAAATTACAAAAACAAATGCATCCATAATCATCATCACATCATACATCATATGGCATGAGCATAAATTAAAAGCATTTCATAACATCTCATTTCACATAGGAAATTAAAATGCATCCATACACCATACATCATAGAACATATCATAAGTAGGACCATCTCATATATATATATATCATCAAAATAATACAACTGTCATGATACAAGAATCAGAGCAAGTGTATACATCAAGGTACATGATACAATAGGGGCAATAATCAAAGCCCATGGATCAAAAATGGAAAACTATCTATGATTGAAGGGATAGCCCTATTGGTTATGCCCCTCCCCCTTTGGCCTCTCACCATGGTCCTCGAGAGGCCTCATCCCTGTCTGCTATGAAAATTTTGGCACCCGACTAGCTAGTGGCACTGCTTGCCTATAATGCTACCAATAGAACTTGACCTCTCTAACCACCTCCTGATATGCTCTGAAAGATACTATTTGGCCCTGGGTGGATGAGGCTGTACTCTCCAACTATCACCTCTGGCCAATCTCCTTATCCCTCTTGGTCTAGGCGTGGCCCCTCTTAGTGCTAACTGCCAAAACTTGTTGACAAGCTTGGTCTCGCTCACCCATCAAAATATGTATTTTCCCCTGAAGCTGCTGAATCAAGGCATCCTTGTGGTATGGCTATGCAGGTGGCTGCTGCGGTACCTAGTCCCATAGTGGTGCCTGGTCTCATGGTGGTGCCTGGTCTCATAGTGGTGTCGGTGCCCATGGTGGTGCCTGGTCTCATGGTGGTGTTTGATGTGGAGAAGGACCACCTCCTCCCCTGTCCCCATCACCATCTCTATCATCGTCACATCTGCCTCCCTATCCTCTTCCCTTATCGGTTGATCTACCTCTCGACCTCCACCATGGGAGAATTGTTCCTAGAACTTTCAATCGGAGAGGAGGCCTGAACCAAGCTCTGTAGGCCTGTGTAACCCCTACATATGTCGGCCCCTTGTCATATGGCCATGGGCTGGCCATTAGCTGTCTAAACGAGGCTACTGCCTTCGACACTAGAATGGGTTGGCCCCATGTTGTCTCTTGTGATGAATGAGAGAAGATCACCACATACTGGTCATCTAGCCTATCCTGAACCTCGCTAAACTGTCGGGCCACCCTATCTGAGAGGTACCACTCTAGCATGGTATGCTCTGGGCCCTGCATCCATCTATCCTTTCAAGAAAATAATAGCTGCTTGTGATCATCGTACCATGGGCCTATATCCATCCAGGGCCTCCAAACAAACTCTTGCATCTCATCAAGCAACCATCACCAGTGGGCAATTCCTCCTATACCTATGTGGGTGAAGCGAATATGGGCTCCCCCATACCACCAAATAACAGGATCATCAATATCTAGAATGATCGACATGACAACTAGACAGAGCACTTGAATCCACTCCCATGCCCAGATGTGTAGTAAAGTGACCTCAGCCCTAAGGGCCCTACTATTAAGATATGAAAACTCGTGGAGGTCCCTATATAGTGAGGCCAACATCATTGGCCCCTAAGAAAAGCACTCCCTGTGGATGACCATTCGCTCCCAAGCTAGTTCCCAGCCCATAAGGAAGTATCGGCCCCGTCGATCTAGTGCCACTAGACCTAAAATGATGGCCACAACAATCAATCTATAGGTGGGTACTATGCCCCGGTACCTCTCCAAGTTGATTTGTCCCTCAAAAAAGTGGATCTCATCAAAACCCATCACATCGTAACAAGCATCCCTACTAGCATCTGGTTCATAAATAACTCTTGCTCCATGGATAGGAAATCATAAGATGCGCTAGATATCCTTGAGAGTAACAGTCGCCTCACCAATGGGAAGGCGGAAGGAGGAGGTCTGACTATGCCATCGCTTTGCCAAAGCCGTCATCATCCCCAAGTGGGTTTGAATAGGATGAACATACGCAACGAACCAAGGGCTGAGCATACTAAGCTGCTCGAGGAATATGTGCATACCCTGTAATCTCCTGAGCACCGACCATTTGTGCTCCCTTGAATGAAGTATGTCAAGATCCTCCTACACAAAGGGAAACCATCACGTCGAGTCTCGTAAAAAAATCTACCTCCCGCATCAGCTTTTTGCATTTGAAGCAGCAAATGCGATGTTTGCAAATGCAGCATAGTTTGTAAAGTTCCAAACTACACCACCATGTTGAACTTTAAAAAATTTTAAATTCTAAACTGCACCACATGGTCCAATTTGCATGTGCGACTGACTTTGTGCCAAAACCCTAGTACCAAACTACATCGTACGGTCCAATTTGCATATGCGGTGGAGTTTGGATAGAACCCTAATTCTCCTAACTAGCCCATGGTGATGCTATTCTCATATGCAACACCGTTTGAAGCCACACGATGCTAATTGAGCATTTGCAGCAGCACTATATAGTGCCACTTGACCTAAAGTTGACTTGGACCCTATTAAATGCATGGAAAATGAGAAAAATAAAAGTTGAGATAGAGATACATACCACAGGTCCTACACTGACTAGCTGCTGGTGCACTCGTACCCTCTTTGACATGTGCCTGGGAAGCTGTCGCTGTGCCATCTTGACCAGAACTTAGAGCTCAAAGTGTAGAAAATTCTAAAGGCTGTGTCCAAATGAATTAAAAGTGACCCCTCAAGGTCTATTTAAGCCTGCAAATTACGGTTTCTTGACCTAATTTGGCCATCCAGCTAGGGTTTTGGTCCCTCAATCTCGTTTTTGTCCAACCGAGGACCATGTTGCATCTTTTTTGGCATTTTAATGCATTTTTTTGGCATCCTAGGGCATTTTTGGACCTGTCAGGCACCTTGTCCTCTTTTTTCACATCATACAAAAAATCAAAAATTTCGTTTGATCTCTCAAGGGGGCAACATATCAACATAATCCTTCCGTTGGGGAAATATTGGGGCATTCAAAAAAAAAATTGAGAAATTTTGAATTTTGATCATAGTAGTTTATTCTCTTAACCAATTCAACAAATGCATTGCTTCAAAGAGGGGCAAAATGTAGACATGGAAATTTTACCAATGCACTTGATCCTGATTACTAACGTCATTTATTCCTAAATTATACTCTTAGCTTATCATCACTTTTCATCTCTTAATTAGATAAATCATTATTTATTTAATTAGCTCTTTCTCCCATGTTGATTAAATTAATCAATTTAATTTAATTAATCCTTTATCTCTGTTCATTTAAATAATTCATTTTATTTAAATTAAAATTCTAAAGTCCTTTTATTAAACTGAATAAATTAAACCTTATTTGATTTAATCTAACATTATCCCCTTTAGTTAAATAAATCAAAATATTTATTTAATTAAACCTTTCCTCTCAATTGCTGATTTAAATCAATTCATAAATTTAAGTCTAAATTGTCACATCTCCTAATTCCTCATTAAATTAATTAACCCATGATTAATTTAATCTTAACCTATGTCACATTCTCTAGAGAATGCAACTTGCACAATAAATCGATTACTTTGATTTATTAAATCTCCTATTTTCCCTCACATGACATAATAGAGGAATATTCCCTCAAATTTGAATTCAAATTCAAGTGGACTTGGTCCTTCCAACAAGGCATTTATTTAACCTTACAAGTCATTTTTCTTTGAGCCAAGTGACCATAACTCCATTTACTTACCTCTCCAACAAGTCATTTCACTATTTTGAAATTCCACCTAATATCATTTATTGGCACTTTAATCAAAATGTGCACAACCTTCAACCATTCACATCTTGACAAGTGGCACTTGGCCATTGGGTGTTGAATGATCCCACATTGCTCAATTTGACTCATTCTTCCAACTTTAAAATCTATAAATTAGAGACTCTTCCTCTCATTCTAGCATCCACAATCCAAGCAAGTATACTATACTTCATTTCATCCACAACTTATCCATTTTCATATCAAGTGTTCATCATTTTCATGGTTTCATAGAAAGGTTATGCCAAAATTTCATCAAGGATCTTCAATCATCTACAAATATTCATAAAATCTTGCATAGGAGTTGGGAAAGGGCCAATTTCTACACATAATTGGCACCAATTCCCCCATGGGATCAAGAGTTTGCATCTTAGAATAGGATTTCATTGTGTTCTTTGTTCATTTTTTCATTTTCTTTCCTATTTGAGCATTGCAAATGGATTTCATGGGGAATCCTTGTTTTATCTTGCATATTGATCTAATATTATGCTTTTTTTCCATGTTTGTGTAGGTATAGGATTGGGGTTCACAGTTATTTACATGGATGGATAGATGTATGATGATTTTTATATCTAAATTATGTGATAATGTAACCATATTCAAGATAATGAATGTGATGTTTTAATGATAGATGAATAATTGAGATCTGTGAAATGATAAATGGATGAATGAATGATGATAATAATAATGGTTGTTTTAATGTATGCTTTATGATATGACAAATGGATGAATGAATATGCAGCTACATAGAGATTTGTTTTTGATAGTTTTCTCATACCATTTTATGATGTGATGATTTGAAAAATATGATATAATGGAAAATATATGATGGAATGTATGAATGATGAAATGCTATAATAATTTTCTTTAATGTATGCATTTGGAAGTGATTATGTAGCTATATGATGATTTTTTTTTAATGTCAAGTATACTTAATTTGTTAATAAGGAATTTAACAACTTTTATAAATTGGTTATCCGTCTTTGGAACAAAATACTCTGCAATGCAAAACTATCATGGATGAAACCTAATGTAATCATGCAAAACTACTTATGAAATTTTTTTCACCTTAACAACCTTTTTATCATAGTTTTTGATCATCATTGAGCCTTTGAAATGTTGAAAGTGAGTACAAGCATCGATGGTATGAGTTAGACCATGATGACCTGAGTACTACTTTCATGATTTTTGATATTGCAAGTGAACACAAGCATCTAGGTATAATTAAACTAAGATGACCTAAGAATTTATTGTGTAAACAGACAAGAATTGAATCATTATACTATGTAAATTTAGAAATGTCATCAGGGATACTTTGTAGAGAATGTCTCATGATAATTCACACAATAAATGATCAATTCACATACAGAAGAAAAATAAAATACCATTCTCCTTCCTAGCTTCTCTAGTTCAATACATCATCAAGTTGCTCCAAATAAATGATAAAAATAATCAAAGTACAACATGTTGAACATTCAAGAATATAGTGATAAAATCATAATTCGAATGAAATATCATCCCCCTAAAGTTTGTCTCGATTTGATTTTGATTTCAACTGTTTGATATGGATGGTTGATTTATTGAAAATTTCTGATGTTCAATGTATGTTCAATGTTGCATTCCACTGTGATCATTGTGTTTTTCACATTTGTCACACTATTGTTTTCCTATTTGTTTAAGCTCATTTTTATTGCCCCCAATGAGTTCAAGATTTTTCCCCCAAGCTAGGGTGAGACACAACCATGTTGCAATGATATGATATTGAATGGAAATGATGGTGAAAGTGAACGACCATGACATGCCTCTAATAGATGGAATTGCTAATTTAAATCACAAGTAGTGCCTATTTGCAGGTTTTCACCACATTTTTTTGTCGCACTTTTTTAGACTTTATGATTTATTTTGTATTTTTGTATTTTTGTATTTTTGTATTTTTCTAATTTTTATTTTGCATTTTTTCGTCACCAAGACACATTTTTTCTAGGTTTTCATCAAGGCAATCATTTTTTCAAGACTTGAACCGTACACTAACTGATTCAGGTGTAAAACTTTCTGAGATGGATACTGTTGATAGGTTCGTCATTCAGATCCCCTTTGAGTGTTAACAGTTGATAGGATCCAGATCCATAGACTGATATGACAATAAAAGGACCTAGCCTGTTAGGTTCAATTTTCCCTTTCTTTTCCCTGTCCTGTTGATTTCGAGGATTTTCCTGAAGGACCAAGTCACCAACCTAAAAGAATCTAGGCTTTATCCTGTGATTGTAGGTCTTGGAAATTCTTTGTTTGTATGCCTTTAAATGATTGACAACTTGTTGATGAATTTCATCTAATAATTCCAGTTCTTGCAGTCTAGACATCCTATAATCCTCATCTAGAATTATACCCTTTAGTGACACACGGAGTGATGAAATCTCAACCTCGATGGGTACTATGTCCTCTGATCCATATACCAAGGCATATGGTGTCTCTCCTATAGGTGTTCTAATGCTAGTTCGGTATGCCCACAGAGCAAGGTTTAGTTGACTGTGCCAATCACATCTAGCATCATTGACCATTTTCTTTAGTATTTTCAAAATTGTGTTGTTAGAGGCCTCTGCTTGTCCATTTCCCTGAGGATAGTATGGTGTTGAAAAATGATGTTGGATGTGAAACCTTTCACATAGTTCTTGGACATCCTAATTTGTAAAAGGTCTACCATTGTCTATGACAATGGACTGAGGTATGCCATACCAACCATGAGGTAATTCAATATGAAAGAAGAAATCTGCTTCCTAATGATTTTTGTTAAAAGAACCACTTCTATCCACTTTATAAAGTATTTTGTGGCTATGATTATGAACTTGTTTCCATTGGATGAAGATGGATTAATATTTCCTACCAAGTCCAGTCCCCACTGACAAAAGGGCCATGTTGAAGTAAATGGTTGCAATTCTTGTGCTAGTGTGTGGATTAGGTTTCCATGTATCTAGAACTTCTGGCACTTCTTAACAAACTCATAAGACTCCTTCTACATGTTCGGCTAGTAATATCGCAAATGGAGGAGTTTCTTGGATAGAGTTAGCCTTCTTGAATGAGTTCCAAAAATATCTCCATGGACCTCACATAAGGCTATCTCAGATTCATTATGTTCTAGACATTGAAGAAGAGTAGCATCTAGACCTCGATGGTAAAGTATGTGTGCTATTAAGGTATGTCATGCAGTTTGGCAAATGAAGTTGCATTTTTGGTTCCTGGAAAGATCAAGAGGAAGGATATTGTCTTTTAGATAAGCATAGGTCTTTCCATAGATGGAGGATTGAACTTCATCTAAATGGCATATGGTTTGAGATTCAGGACTATCATAAGCAGGATTAGACAATTTTTCTACCATAAACTCATAACGACCACATTTTTCTGGTAACTGCAAGAGAGAATCAATTGTTTCCATAACATATGCAAATTTTTTTTTTGCCCTTGGAATTTATTCAAACTCAATATCCAAAAAGTACTTTTTTAGATCATCAATTAGCTTCTTATATGCCATCAAATTCTCATCTTTCATTTGATATTCATCATTTACTTGGTAAATGACTAGTTGTGAATCTCCATATACTTGTAGCTCTGTGATTTTCCATTCAATTTCTACCTTGATGTCGATGATTAGTGCCTCATATGCAGATACATTATTTGTACATGGAAACATGAGTCTATAGGATCTTTGGATGGTGTGTCCTTGAGGTGTAACAAACAAGATTCCCATACTAGACCTTTGTTGTGTGTATGACCCATCAAAATAAAGCCTCCATTGTTGTGTTGTCACAGTAAGAATTTTTGCATTAGGAAACTCAATTGTCATAGGATGATCATGGTTAATGGAGCTTCGGCTAACTGATAAAAAATAACTTGAACTTTGATGGCTCTCCTATCCCCATACTGGATATCAAATTCACTTAACATCATGACCCACTTGGCTAGTCTCGCTGTTAAAGCAGCCTTGCTGAGTAGATATTTTAATGGATCAATCTTTGCTATGAGCCTTATTGTGTGAGTCAACATGTAATTCCACAACTACTAGGTAGCAAATACCACTGCTAAACAAGATTTTTTGATGAAGGTGTAATTTATCTCATAGCCATTTAGAGTCATACTAATATAGTAAAAAACTTGCTCCTTTCCTTCAGGATCTTCCTATGCTAATAGTGCTCCTAAATAAATGTATGTTGTTGCAATGTATAGTAACAATGGTCTCTCATCTATAGGTGGCATCAGTATGGGTGGTGACATTAGATGTTGTTTTATTTGATTGAAAGTTGTTTCACACCTTTGATCCCATTTGAACAAGACATTCTTATGTAGAAAGTGATTGAATGGATGACTTTTGTCTGCTAATTGGGAGATAAATCTCTTGATTGATTGAAGCTTTCCTTGTAGAGACCTTAGTTGACTAATATTCTTTGGTGGCAAAATTTCCACTATAGCCTTGACCTTGGAGGAATCCACTCGATACCCTTCTTTGAAACTATGTATCCTAAGATTTTAGCTGATGTAACACCTAAGACACATTTCTTAGGATTTAATCAGACCTTGAACTTCTGTAGCCTTGTAAATATTTTTTCCAAGATCTCTAGATGCTCTTCTCTGGTATATGACTTTTCTAAGATATCATCCACATAATCCTTCATAAAGGTATGCATCATGTCATGGAATATGGTTGTCATTTCTCCTTGATATGTGGCCTCTGTATTTTTCAACCTAAAGGGAATGAAGTTCTAGCAAAAGGTTCCCCATGGAAAAGTGAATGCCATTTTATCTTGATCATCTGGTGCTATCTTGATCTGATTAAAACCCGAGAAACCATCCATTATTGATAAAATGGCAAGTCTCGCTGTTAAGTCCATAATAATGTCAATGTTGGGTAAAGGAAAATCATCCTTTGGACATGCCTTATTAAGATATCTGAAGTCAACTTATATATTCTGATACTATTATCTAGTTTAGATATAGGTAGAATATTAGATATCCATTTTGCATAATTGATAGACCTGATGAATCCTGCATCTAACAACTTTTTCAGCCCAACCTTTACCATCAAGGTGATATGTGGATGCATTTTCCTTAGTTTTGTTTCATAGGTTTTATCCCAGATGGTAGAGATAAATGATGCATTAGGAGATCTAGATCTAGACTTGGTATATCAAAGTATGACCAAGAAAATTTAATGCTTCTTTTCTCAAAGAACTTGACAAATTTTGGCTTTTCTTGTTTTGTCATAGATGTTACTAGGTGTAAAGTCTTTACTTTTTCTACTGTGCCAATATTTATAGATTGTGTAGGCTCCACCAATACAGATGATATTTCATGATAATTCTCTGGAAGGGTGTCAAATCCCCCATCTTTCGGTGCCTCAGAGAGGTTTTCACCATTAGATTCATTATTTATTTTTACTTTTTTGAGATCTAATGCTGCCATTAAATGGTTTTCACCATTAGATCCATTATCCCTATTTTTAATTTTGCAATTGGAAGATTTGACACCCTCCTAACTGAATGTTTCATTATGAGATTTAGGATTAGAACTCACATCAGGGTCATCACAACAAAGAAAATTTATGATAGCGACATCATTCACAAAGATGGGTACATTGATAGGTTCACTTGGTTCCCAGTCGATAAGTTTAGGATGTACTAAGGGTAAAATGTCATCAGATTGAATAAGGTCAATGAAAGTGAGGGTTGCAATAGTGATGTTGTTAGGGTTGTTAATATTGATGTCGAGCTCTATGATATTACTTTCCTCCAAGTCATCTAGCTCACTCAATGTCTATCCATCCTCACTTGAGTCATCAATATTTTGTGATTCAAATACAAGTGGTCTAGTCCTCGAGCTTTGTCCCTCCTCATGTGTGGGTGCATACTCTTCGATGATGTCAATTTGGATGTCCATGTATGATACTTCAGTTAAAATATCCCACTCATACTCATTAGAATACACTTTAGAACTATCTCTCATTTGACGGATTCTTTCAATAGCTTTTTGAGTCATTTCTTGTTTTGCTTCCTCTGAATAACCCAGTCCTATTTTGTCCTTTGACTGAAGTGTAAGGGGTTGAATGGGTTCTATGATTCCTTCCCTTCTTTTCCCTATAGGTCCTTTTCCTTCATACCCAATTTTCTCTAAGATAACTTTTCCTTTCCCATACTGATCTATCTTTATGCTGATATTTGTTGATGTTGATGCTTCTTCATCTTTGTAGAGCCAATTGAGGATGGCCTTATCTTCTGATTCATCTTCTAGAGTACCTACTTTTACAAATCTGTCATCCAGAATTGTGGTAGGTTGTGATGATTTTTTTTGTTGTTGATGGTTTCCCATATGATTTTGGAGATGGCAACAACTGTGAAAGACATAGTGATTTCCCAATGGAATATTCTCCCATGCCTTTGTCAGTTAATTGGACCTTTTCTTGAAATTTTTGTGATAGAGTATTCAAGTGACCCTCATTGTCTGATAAATTGGAATTAACAACACTTGTGTCTTTTGATTGGCCCTTTTTCTCAACCCATTTAGATACAACGTTTAGTTGCTTTTCACCATTTGATGACATAGAAGTACTTTCTTCTCTATTATGGGGCACAAAAGTGTCTTCAACTGTTTTAAGCGTGTTGCAATACTGGGGATTGTTGTAGTCTACTGATATAGTTACTTCTTGTCCATTGATTGGGAATTTTAAATACTGATGATAAGTTGAGGGCACTGCTTGCATTTCATGAATCCATGGATGTACCAAGAGTATATTATGGGTTAGCTCTTTTTATAGCACTTGGCAAACTATATTCTTTATAATTGGTCCTACTTGAATAGGCAACATGATCAATCCCTTGGAAGATCTCTCTTCTTCATCATAGGCTTTTATTGTTATTTTCCTTCGGTTATCAATAGCATCGTCAAAATAACCTAGTGCATAGATCAATTTTAAAGTGCAAATGTTTAAACTAGCTCCACCATCTATTAGGACACATTTAACATGGTGTTTATGGATTACAACTTTGATATGTAGTGCTGCATTGTGTGGATGATTAAGTGATACATCATCATGTTCGAAGAATTATAGACAATGAGGTGTGGTTAAATGTCCCACCATAGCTTGAAATTGATAGACATCCAAATTATTGGGTATTGTGGTGGCCACGAGAGCTTGTTCCAAAACCTCCTTATGGGATGGTGAGATTTTAAGAAGTTCTAATATTGATATATGTGCTGGTATTTTTTTGTAGTTGATCAAAAATGTTGTATTTACTTGGAGGGGGATTAGTGGTTTTATATGCAACTCCTTTCAATATTACCTTGGATTTCCCCCTTGTTACATTGACTAGTTGGTAGCATTGATTTTCTATGATTTTTATGAAATTGATTTGATTGTTGGATGTGTCTATGTTTTGGGTCAGATCTAATGGTATAATTTCATTGGTTCCAATTTTATCAACTTGATTGTTAGTGACAACATCATTCTCAACTATAGAAATACAAAATATTGTGCCATCATAAACATAGTTTATGTTTTTACCTTTATTTTTTGTAGAAGAATATTCCCCCTTTTCATAATCTGGTAAAGGATCCTTAAATGCAGTATGATCATTGTTGGTTTGATGCCCTTCTATGAATACCTTTTTACTTTCAATCAAATCTTGGACTATATGTTTTAACTACATATAGTCATTTGTCCTATGTCCTTTGTTTTTGTGAAAGTTACAATAGTCTGTGTCATTCCACCAAGATGGCTTCGCTTTTGGTTCCCAATTTCTTGCTTCAGGTAAGGTGATAAGTCCATTTGCAATAATTTCTCTCATTGTTGATTCTAGTGTTTGTCCCAATGGTGTGAATCTGCATTGGTTTGATGATCTTTGATATGATTGCAGTTTGGGTTCTCCATTGTTCATATTGTTGTTTTGGTTAACACTTTGGTTGATGTTTTGGTCATTATTTTGATTGGTCTTTGGTGTAGATTCTGTCAAATTAAATACTGGTTTCACATTTTGTGTGTCATTTGTTGCATCATTGTTTCCATTATTTCTATTCTTTTGCCAAAACTTTGGTTTATCATTGCTGTCATAGTGATTTGAGGAATTTGTATTGTTTGACCCTTCATTGAAATGTTTTATCACCCCTGTTTTTAGCAAAGCTTCTTTGATCTTGAGACCATCTTCAATTACTTTCTAAAATGTGGGAGGACATTGTAGTTCAAGCCTATAGCTCATGTCTTTAGTTAGGTTGTCAATGAATAATTCTATCTTTTCTTCTTCAGGTATAACACGTGCATATCTAGCAAACAACCTTCGCCATCATTGTAGAAATGAGAGGAATGCTTTCCCTTTATTTTTTTTCATGTTGTAAACGTCTTTTATTGTTACCTCATGTTGAATATTAAATAAAAATTGTGAGATAAACTTGTTGACTAGTTCTTCAAAAGTTTGAATCCTTGGTTGTAGTTTAGAAAACCATTCCATACATTGACCTCCTAAGCTCCTTGGAAATAACCTCATTAGATAGGTATCTTCTTGAGAAAATTCTAAACTCATGGTTTTGAATTCCCTCACATGGTCAATTGAATCTATTTTACCATTGCACTTGTCATATTTTGGGAATTCACAATGTCTAGAAAATGGTATCATGTCTACACTTGGATCAAAAGGATAAGGACACATGTCCTATAATGAGTACCTTTTAGTGTTTCCCTTTTGTATATCATGAAGTTGTTGTTGCAATTTTTGTATTTGATGTGTTAGGAAAACCACTTGATTTGTGTTTTGGTTTTGATTTCTACTAGGTGTCTCTTTTAATCAATTGATATGAAAGTCTTTTGGAAGTTTTGCACCTAGTTCGACTAGCATCAAAAGGTATTTTTCCATATCTTGTTCTAAGAATTTCTCCATAAATTTATGGAAATTTGGATCTTGTTGTGCTGTTTGGATGTCCTCTTGGGTTATTTCATTGGTGTCATTTTGGTGGAGTCTCCTCCAAGGATTTTCTTTAGCCATTTTGTTTTGTGCTTCAATTTCCTTTTCTCTAAGTTTATGTCTTTGTAAACTCGTCAAAATTGGCATACAAGTTTTTGTTCTTCTCACTAAACTTTGATATTTTTGTTTGGATGAGTGTCAAGGTATTAAATGAAGTCAAATAGAATGATAAATTATATTGATGAGACTAAGCTAAAAATATGATTATTTTGTTTTGTTTCTTGATTGTGGGATGACAAAATCCTGATAAAGAAACTTGATGTAATAATCTAGAATTTGTGTGATAGTTTAGATACCTTAAGGTTGCAATATCTTTGTTTAATTTGATAAATTTTGACATGTAAGTCCTATCTTTCCAAGTTTAAGATACTGTTGTGCTGAGGAAATTTTTTTTCTTTGTCAAAAATCTTAGTTTTTGATGTTATCAATCTGATACGAGTTTCAAATAGCTCTTTGTTTTCTTATTTTGTGGATGCACTATATCAGATAGTCAATGTGCTAAAACAAACTATGTATGCACTAGAAGATATGGTGTATGTATTTTCAAACAGGGTATATGCGCTAAGACAGACTATGGATGCACTAAGATACTAGTGAATAATGATGACAAACTATGCAAATGTGTTGTAAGATATGATACATGCGCTGAAATAGTGGTTGCAAGTACCAAAAAAAATTGTGGATGTGCTATAACAGGTGGTCAAAGAGATAAAATAGACTATGTATGCACTAAAAGATTGGGTGTACACACTAAAATAGGCTCTGTATACACTAAACTAGAAGTTGTCCAGATGTTCACAATTTTTTTTGTTGTTCTGATTTTTCTTAGTATGATGATTAAGCCTTTCAAAAATGACTTCACACAATATATCCAAATTGTAAACAATTTGTTTCAGATTCTATGCATTAAACATGTAGTGAGTGTTCTAGAATCTGGTCCAATTCTTTCATTTCCACAGGATTGACACAAAAACAAACAATTCAAGAACTTTTATATCTCAAGTAGGTCACCTAGAATATTACAGCCCACAACATGTAACTATGTCAGCTCACACAACCTTGTCACCCCTAGAGGGCACCCATGTTTTTTCCTTTCTCGAGTCTTAACCAAAGTTGAATCCTCCACTTTTGGCTAGGGTCTCTGAGTTAAATGGTGAGTGTCTTGGGGGAATATTCTTCCCTCCCCTTTCACTGTGATATAAGAAGTGTTTGGAAACTGACACAGTTGGATTCTACACTAAATTTCATAGATAGGGTATCTATTCAGAGCAACAATTAATAAACTCCCTCAGGAGACATCCTAATCTTAAAAAATATTTTAGGGATGGTTATCTTGCACACTTCTGTTGAATTGTGGGTTTCCCAAATTCACTTTTGATTATAGTGGGTTGGCAAACCTAGCTTTGGTTGGCAAACCTAGCTTTGGTTGTTCCCACTTAGGTCATTCCCATAGGGTGAGTACTTTTTCCCACTACGACATGCCTTCTAAAGGATTTAAATAAAAGCATAAATAACAATTCTAGCATTCTAATCACCTAGTTAAGGGGAGAGCATAGGCCTATTGCTTTCGAGACATGAAAAACATGGGGTTCAAACTATTTATTTAATTAATCTAGATGCACTATTTTAACCAAGGAAAAATAAAATAAAAGAACTTAAATCCTTGAAAACATCATTAGTTATTTTTTTTGTGATTTTTGTCTTTGACCAGCATATGTTTTCCAGCAACTGTCTTTGACAAGCATAATTCGTACCTGGAACACAAAAAATAGTGATTAGATTTCAGATTTTTAAATTTCTGCATAAGTATTCAGATGCACCAAAATAAAATTTAAATGTGCTAAACTGGAAGTCCTATGTGCTATAGAAATTGATGTATGCGCTAAAACAGTAGGTCTATGCACCGAAAGAAAAATCCCATGGCTGGTGACACAAAAAATTGATACACTGGAACAGTTGTTGAACACGCTCAAATAGTTTTTTGATGTGCCAGAATAGTTGGTGAATGCGCTATAGTATCTATCGTATGTGTCGTAAGATCTCTCTATCACACTAAAACAATCACGTTTGAATCCTACAAAAAACGCTTTTCATAAATAAATGTTAAAAATGGAGTTTGGGCCCCATGGTGGGTGCCAAAATGTAAGTGTGGAATAAGTAAATAAATAAACAATTAAACACTTCTTAATAAGAAATTATATCAAGAGAATTAATAGACATTAATTTAATTAAAACAATAAAACTCCTAAAAGCATCATATTACTCTCTATCTCCAAAGATTTATTAAATCATAGGGCTCTTAGATTTTGTAAGCATTGTGACTATTAAAATTCCAATCTAGAGAATGAGATGCTACTTAAATGAAAGAATCTAATCCTATATGATGATTGCTAATTGATATGGTGATGATATTGTAACTAAATTGACATGAAAATGATAAAAGAAACTACTGTAAACTAAGATGCAGCTAAATTAAAAGCCATGATTATGATTGCTACTCTAAAATGATTTTCTATTGCTATTGCTCTAATGCAATTTCTATAGAGTAAGATTGCACAAAAATTGGGATTATTTTCCTGTAGAGAGAGGATGTATTTATAGATTCCTGGTAGCAGATTTGGGAAGGGGCAACAAAGTAGAGGTCTATATTTGATCTGAAGAATTCAATGGTGAAGGATGAAGGATTGGAGATGATTATGGAGATTGTTCCTCCCCACAAAAACATATAGCCAAAGGATAGGAAAAATCCATGGAAGAAGATGAAGGAGTTAGCCTACAAATTTGTCTCCAAATTTTCCTGTGAAGGTTGAGATGAATTAATGAGACATATCATATCTAATCTGGTAGGTAGATATAATTAGCTGTAGAATTGAATATTTAGATTTAATTGAATATTTGGATTTATTCAGTTTAGGAAAGAAGATATTCAATTTAATAAAACAAACTTTAGAAGTCAATGTTTATTAAATAAATATAGAAGAAATATGATAGTCGATAGAAGAAAATAATAATGATAATTAAATAAAAACAAAGTATTCAATTTATTTATTTAATTAAGAAGAAATAGAATAATAAAGATATGAAGAATTAAAACTAAACTATATAAATAAATATTTCTATTTATTTAATAATAGAAGAATAAAAGGTTAATTAATCAAATCAATCTTATTTAATTAATTAGATTATCTAGACCATTTTTAGGTGTATACACTTCCTCCTATCTTGGTCACATTCTCCTCATATTATTCTCATGCCTATCTCACACCACATTCCACCTATTTCTAATTTTTTGTATACTACATTTTATCTCGTAGCTTACCATCACTAATAGATTTCTTCTTTCCTTCCTTGATGCCATGCCTTTAGTCCTTCAATAGTCCTCGTATTTTCCTACTACTTCTATTTAAATATTATTCTTTGATTAAGGTTGGGAAATGAGGTGTTGCCTACAAACTGATTATTTAGTCAAACCTTATCAAGATAATTCTTTTTAAAATATTGCATTCCCTTTGGTATTCCTAAATTCATTTGAATAAAATCATATCTTGCAAGAAATAAATTCATACCTTTTCCACTATGTTCGAGATTATATTAGATAACATATCTAGAAAAATATGAACGAAGAAAACATTTGGACTACACCAAACAATATGATTCATTCATCGACTAGTGAAGGTGAAACTAAATTTTGCAATAACCTTTTCCCATAAGTTTAGAATTTCAAGAAAACTTATAGATATGGATAATTTGGCATTACAAAAAAATTTAGTAAACCATTTTCCCTCCAACCCCATAGATTGTGAGATTTTGAAACTTTACCAAATCACCAACCGAAATGATTAAATCTCCATATTCATTAATTGCATGATTTGAAAGCTTCTACCATCAAAGCCAAGATGGAACCAAAAAAAATCCTATAAGAACATTTTCCATGATACCAATCTCCTAAAACAATAATTTTTTGGTTATTTTGATTGCATGTTCACCTAGATGCTCCTACATCAAACATGTCAGGAAATAAATTTGTATGCATTGGTATCACAAAGTTGGAGTTAGGCAATATAATCACCCTTCAAGATTATGCAAAATCTACAATGAACTCCATTATTGAATTATATGTACAAAGCTTCACCTTTTACTACTGCACTCACTTCTTCTCCCTCCTAGACTCATGTCCACCATGAAATTGACCTCCTCTGTGAACTACTTCCTCTTCTTTCCTCCATTCCTTCCTCATAGAACGTATTTTTTGCAACTTAGCCCTTGTAACCTATTCATGTTGCATATCTTACAATTTGTCTCACGTCCATATCCTCAATCCTTAAGAAGATCTTCCTCACAAGTATACCCAATTCTTCTGCTATAATTTGTCACTAGAGCACAACAATTTCCTTACACTTTCCAGCTCTCAATCACCCAAAATGTTACATAACTAGAATGATACTTTTGAGCTCTTCAATAATGCCTCCACTACCCATAGGTCCTATCATAAGTTTCCTCTCATTTGGTGATTTACTTATGCACCCAAAACCTCTTCTCACTTCCCTCTCCACCCATAGGTCTTGGTACAAACTACCTCACATTCTGACATATCTTGATTTTATTACTTGCATTTAAAATGATGAGAAAATTTAGAAAATTTGAAAAAATGGAATTTTTCATTTATTTTATTTATGGAATTGGTAAAATGCAATGAGGAAAGTGAAAATGAATATTATGTAATTTTATGATTTAAGAAATTATTTCATAAGATTATCGGTTAAAGATTATTGATAAGTGGACAAGTATAAGAATATGTGTGCATGAGCAGGTTGAAGGATGATAACTTGATTGAGGTAGGCATGCTTAGTTGGATGACCATGGTAAGAATGAATGAAATCTAGAATCTCACACACCACTGTAGATCATGACATTTGCATATGTTAAAAAGTTGAAAATTGTATTTATACTTGGTGTGAGAATTATAATTAATGGAAAATAAAAATTAGTGCATTCTCATCTTACTTTGTCTTGTTCAAAATTGATAGTCAATGAAGTTAAATAAGGAACTCAAAACCATCAAATACAAATATTGTATGGAAATAAATTTCATTGTTTGTTCTTTTGGATGAATTTGAAATACAAATTGAAAAAGGAAATGAAATGGATAAAATAAACCTATAATTTTGAAAAATACATTTTTAATATATGAATATATATATATATATATAAATATATATACTTGATCTCATAGGGGTAAATTAAAATCTAAATATATAAGTATATATATATGTTAACATATATATATATATATACATACATATACACATCTATATGTGAAACATACGGAATCTACTTCGATTCACATCGTTCTTACCAAAATGAAACATAAGAAATAGTGTGCCTAATCATTTAGGGGGGATGGAACACTAGGGCTAGGACCTATTTCACACTTGTTTCACTCAAAGAAACCCTAGAGATCTCAACCCAAGAATGGAATAGAGGAAAGAGACCTGGGAGAAGGGTGTCCTAGGGTATGATTTAAGATTACAAGAGGGTTAACCACCAAGCTATGGCTTGGAAAAACTAATGAAATGCAAGAAATAATTGTGAAACATAAAGATATGCAAGACTTGAATGAAACACCTAGAAATGCAAACAAATCATAACAAAAAATTGTAAGATTAGAAGTGTGCACTTGGAAACAAGAGAGAGCTTGAATGAAGAACTGGGATACTGAAAACAATAAAATTTATGCTGAGTGGGGCTCATATGCTATTTTGGGCATATCAGTCCCAGACTATGGTTTTTGGTTGAAAACAAAGATCTAGTAGAGATGTGTTAGGAACTTCTGAAAATTGTAAATTTCACTATACTAGGACTCATATGCCAAAAGTGGCATATTAGTCTAGTTAGGATTTTGTAAAAATTCAATGTTTGAATCTGCTCTGCAATGTTTGCTCTATCTACTCCACTTTATTTTTGGGTTTGAATTCTTGATTTGTAACCTATACATGTCTTTTTATGATCTCCAAACCAAGGTGGTACCTTTGACAACTTTGACAACTTGACAAATTTTCTCCAAGTTTTCTCTTCAATATGCCTTCAATCTAGATTTACAAACCACACAAACCCTAGAAATATAGTACTGCAAACATGTATGAAGTGGCTCCAATCAATGTAGATCTTGAATCCTGCTTGAATGTTGTAGATCTTGACTTGAATGCTTGCTTGAAATATAAAACCCTACATCACAATTGTTAGATAAAAAATAAAACATGATTCATGTAGGCTTTGGCATGATGCTTAATGCTCCAAAACACTTGATAATCAGCCCTTGAATGCTCTTGCAAAATCTTAAATTCTCATTCAACTTTATAGGTGTAAAATTAGTGAAAGAACCTTGTATTTATAATTGTTTATACAAAAATTCCCAAAATTACAACACTACAAACTGACATCAAATCTAGCGAGATAAAATGCCACCAAGAATTTGAATTAATTTTGATTTTGGGCCACACGAGACTCATATGCCCAAGGTGGTGTATGTATCCTATTAGGTATAAATTATGGGACCATTTTAAAACAAATCTTAGAAAGGTGTAAAATATAGATTGGGACCCAAAACCCTAGGTGGGACCCATATTCCCAAGGTGGCGTGCGAGTCCCAAACCACCAAATCTAGGACAAAAAACCTAAAAATGCTTGAATTATGATTGGATGTTGATTTATGAGGGGATCATCCTCGAAAATATGCATTAAATGAGGATTGTGGATGCAAAATAAGGCCAATTAAAGCATAAAAAAGCCCAATTATTAATGAAAATCCTAGAAAAGTGTGAAAATGTGTAACAACACTTTACAACACCCTAAATAAGGTATGGTTAGGTTTATTTAGTTTAAAAGGGCCCAAGACATAGTTTTAGTGTGTTAAACACATTACAACACTAAGTAAAGGCACCATTAAGCTCAATTTTATAAAGAGGGCCCAAACAAGTCTGAAAATGTCATCGACAACATTTTTTGACACTACATTTAGCCATCACTTTAGTGAGAGGATGAACATGCTTCAAAATCATACAAAAGTAGATGGAATTGCATCAAGAGGGGTCTAAATGTGCCTATGCCAATAAGAAAGGATGAAAATGATTAAGAGGGGTGACCAAGCCCCCAAGATCAATATCACATGGAAAAAAACATTGGCACAAAATAACACATGTGAAAATGATATAAAGAGCATCATCAAGGCACACACATACACTGCCAAAGACAAAGAGAAAACAAAAACATAACAAAAAAGAGGGGGTGGATGGTTAAAGATTTCACCATTTGTCCAACATGATGTGGATCAGATCGAGGATATTTGTCCAAAAAATGCATACTCACTCTGAGGAAATAGAACTTTAGGCTGCCTATTGGGTGAGGATCCGAAAGAGGTGAGACACATACACACAGTTGGTATGCACTTACACACACATGAGTGGCTATGCAAAAGTCATGCCTCGGTTGGACTTCCTAACAAACCATACCAAAGGTATACCTCTTGATAACTTTGATAAGTTGCCATGCAAAAATGAACTTTGAGCTTCATGAGGAAAGAAAAGCTTCATATGCTTGAAAATCATGAACAAACAAGATGGGTTGGCAGGCATGCAAAGCATATTATGAAAGGTGGCCATATAATTGAAATTGTGAATGCAACAATAAGGAACTTTCAAAGGAGTCTTAGTTCATGTAAGGTCTTTAACTTAGGGAACATTATGCCTAATGTCTCCAAGAGAGAACCAATCAAAGAATAGAAGATTCACAACTTATGGGATGTAGTGTGTCACATCAAGCCACTAAGAGGAATATAATATGCTAAGAGAGATCATACTCTAGAAGTACATCACACCCAATGTCATCCACAAAGTGAGAGACACATCACATGAAGTAAGAAGACTACACATTGAAACATGAAAAATGCAAAAGAATAATTCCAATGTATTCCCCCTTTTTAATGAAATTACTAAACACCATGTTGTGAGAAATTAATTTAAAGTAGAAAATGATAAATGCTAACAATAAAGAGAACATGAGAGCCAGCTTGGAAAGCCCTATGTCAAGTCATAAGTTTCCAAATAAAGCTACGTCATGAAAAAGAAAAGACAAAAGGAGGGGTGCCCCCAAAATGAAAATACCAAATACACATAAGAGATCTATGGATTTGTGGTCAGTATGTTCAAGATACTACAATATTTTTAGAGAGCTTAGAACTATCATCATTCCAAAAATACTCATAGAACTAGAAGAATGACATGAAGAGGGTGAAAATAAAGAAAAATCCCTTTCAGGTCAACATGGAAGGTACATGAATGTATCGACGCCTTGCATCATTCCCAAAAGGAAAACAAAAGACAAATGAAAAAGACAAAAGGAAAAGCAAAAAGATGTATGCTATAGAGAAGAATGAAGGTACAAATAGAGGAATGCCACAAAGAGAGAGAGATAGAGAGAGAGAGAGACATCAAATAGAAAACCACAAGGGATCATATCACACACATACAACTACACCAAAGAAATAATGCAAAAGACTAGTAAGGGACATGCGAGTCATCCTAGCTAAAGGGATAACAAAAAATGCACTACTAGGACAAGGCTATCTAATTCTTTCCCCCACCTAGTGTAAGACAAGAATGAACTCAGGTAGGTAATGAGAATTAGCTCCTTGTGACTTGAGATGATTTACAATAAATGTATACACATGTAATAGTGAGAACATAATTATTCTACAACTATTGCACATAAAGAAGCGAAGGGTCCCAATTCAAGGAATTATTTATATGATATCAAACTTCTTAAATATATTCTTTAAATCATGTCAGCCATCAGTGTACTATGTCCAAGAACTCTATGATATTGACAATGTTGAACATTTTCATCTTTAGGATATAGTTTTAGGTTTTTTATCATGGGTGGTAATGTTATAAGTCCTTGGTTTAGATGTATTTGTAATTTTATTTTAATGGTGGGTGGTGGACAAGGGAATTTTAGTTTCTTTAGTTTGTAAGGTCTTCATTGCTTGCTAGATTCACCAACTTCTTGAGTTGAATGCAGAGGAGGATCTAATACAATCCTATTTCTCGTGTCCTTGTTACGAGGCATGGGTTGTTCTTGAGGAGGAAGGACATTCATATTAGGAGGAGGGTCTTGATATCCTAACCCTTTTATGTCTTTAGTTGAGATGTGCTCTAAGAATTGATGAATTTCATGTTCACTTGTTGTATCACATCCTTGTTTTCTTAATATTGTGAATCCTTTTCCATATGTCTCTTCTATGTTGATGGGAGTTTCTATCACTTTGTTAACATAGAATGGTTGAGTGTTTGCTTACTTAGAGGAACTAGTTTCAATTATTGTCTTAGTTTAAGGATGTAAGTAACCAAACATCCTAGGTGGTGGTATTATAGGGGGTATTGGTTGTTTCATTGATGGATTAAAGAATGTATTAGCTTCAAGATTGTTAAGGAAATCATTTAAGAATTTATTCATTCTATCATAATCTTCTCCAATGATGTCAACATCACAAGGAGGACATGAATTAGGAGTTGAGTGAGCATGGGCAAGTTCAATTTCATTACGATCATTTCCAAAATCACAACTTGACACATCCACTAAGGACTTCAAGGACATCCAAAGCTTAACAAAACACATATCCATGATAAAGATTTCAGATTCTAAACAAGGGAATTACACTATGCCACAATCTGATGTTAAATGTTTTAGATGAAATTTTGAATTTAAGGAATGAACAAGATGAACCAATGTAAACTAGATGCAATGAATTGAATGAAACAAAAAGTCTGTAAACTCAAACAAAAAGTATGCAAAGAAGAAAGAGATCTTGCAATAGGGTTGTCCTAGGGTTTGATTGTAAACTAATGAGGGGTTCACCACCAAGCTAGGTCTTGGAAAAACTAATGAAATGAAATACCTAATTGTGAAACATAAAGATATGCAATACTTGAATGAAACACCTAAAAATGCAAGTAAATTAGAAAAAAAAACTATAAGATCAAAAGTGTGCACCTAGAAACCTAAGAGAGCTTGATGAAGACCTAAGATGTTGAAAACACTAAATTTTATGTGAAGTGGGACTCATAGGCCAGTTTGGGTGTATCAATTCCAAACTATGGTTTTTGGTCTAGAATAGATATCTAGTAGAGATGTGTCAAGAACTTTTGAAAACTACAAATTTCACTTTACTAGGACTCATACGCTAGAAGTGGTGTACCGGTCTAGTTAGGATTTTCTAAAAATTCAAGGTCTCAATATTTTATTCAATGTATGTTATGTCTACTCCACTTGATCTCTGGGTTGGAATTCTTGATTTGCAACCTACAAATGTCTTTTTATGATCTCCAAAACAAGGTGGAACCTTTGACAACTTTGACAACTTGTAAACTTGACAAATTTTCTCCAAATTTTTTCTTTTATATGCCTTCAAACTAGACCTGCAAATCACACAAAAACCCTAGCAATAACATGGTGTGAACATGTATGAAGTGGCTCTAATGGATGTAGATATTTAATATTTCTTAAATGTTGTAGATCTTGACTTGGATGCTTGCTTGAAATACAAAACCCTACATCACAATTACTAGCTCAAAAAAAAAAACATGATGCATGGAGACTTTGACATGATGCTTGATGCTTGAATAATGCTAAAAAACACTTGATAATCAACCCTTGAATGCTCTTGTAAACTATTGAATTCTCTTGTGAACTCAAATGATTTAAAAGAATGATCATCCAACTCACTAGGTGTAAAATGAGTGAAAAAACCTTGTATTTATAATTTTTTATGAAAAAAATCCCAAAACTACAACACTACAAGTTGATGTCAGATCTAGGAGGATACAATTCTGCTAAGAATTTGAATTAATTTTGATTTTGGGCCACATCAGACTCATATTCCCAAGGTTTCGTATCAGTCCCATTAGGTATAAATTATGGGACCAGTTTCAAAAATGCTTAGAAAGGTGTAAAATTCAGATCGGGACCCAAAACCCTAGGCGGGACCCATATGCCCAAGGTGGCATATGAGTCCCAAACCACCAATTCTAGGCTGTATAACCTAAAAACACCTGAATTATGATTGGATGTTGATTTATCTTGGGATCATCCTTAAAAAGATGCATTAAATGAGGCTTGTGGATGCAAAATAAAGATAATTAAAGAATAAAGAAGCCCAATTATTAATGACAACCTTAGAAAAGTGTGAAAATGTGTTACAACACTTTACAACAAGTTAAAACAAGGTATTATTATATTCATTTATTTTACAAGGGCCCAATACCTAATTTGAGTGTGTTAAACACATTACAACACTAAGTCAAGACATCATTATGCTCAATTTAATAAAGGGAGCCCAAACAAGCGTGAAAATGTTACTGATAAATTTTTTTGATAGTACAATATGTGAATGTGTTTTTGAATTTAATATGGATTTTCAAGGGAATAATGAAATCATGGGAGTTTAAATATGTAACTCCTAACATTAATGGGATAGGGGTTTGAAACAAAGGAAAAGAGGTTCACCATCAATAGGGTATCAATGATGAACCTAATTTTCACTAGGTGTGTGTTTCATTAAATTATTTATTCAATATGATGTAACTAAGGTGAAAATATCAATCCTAACTGTTATAGAAACTATAAGGGAAGTTTTGAGAGGCTAGAATTGTGTGTACCTTGCTACAAGAAGATTTTTTTCGGTCATAAAGGACTCATTTTCCTTTACTAGTGAATGGGTCCCTGTTAAGGTTTCTAAAAATTGATTTATGGGTTTTGTTCTTCAATATCGACACTCTTAGCTCCTTAGTGATCATCTCCCAAAAAATTGAATCAAATTCTATAGCCTTGTTTTCATGTTATTTTAATGTAGGTGACAACTTTGACAATTTTACTTCAAATCTTGCTCTTCACTTGATCTTGCAAATACACATCAAAGAGGAGAAACCTATGAACTTGAAAATACACATCAAAGAGAAGAAAAAATTGATGATTGTTAGAGGATAGGGATTTCTCTTAGTCAAACCCCATTTAGGTAATTAAACCTTATGATGAAACAATGAAATTAAAGCATGAAACATGAAATATGTAATGATGATACCTTGGAAGTTGTCTTGGAATGTAAATCTGCAAACTAACATGAAGTGGCCATGTACAATGCAGATCTTGATCTTGAATTAGATGTGAAACAATCAATGTAGATCTTGATCTTGAATTAGATGTGAAACAATGATTGTAAATGGATCTTGAAAGCTACATCAACACACACTAGCTCAACAACATGCTTGATGCACTATGCCTTTGAAATGATGATATGATCTTAAATTTCTACAATAAAACTTAACTAATCTTCCCTTGCATGCCTTAAAATTCTCTTGAAAATGTTCTCTTGATCATAAATTTGCTAAAATTATTGAATACTTGAAGCTTAGATGAAAATATGTGAATCAACCTTATATTTATACTAAATCTAAGAATTAACCCCAAAGTTTAAATAAACCAAGTTGAAATCAAATCTAGGATTGATAATCATTTAAATCCTGCCACAAATAAATTCAAAAAGTGGTGTCCTAAGTGAGGAGGACCCATTCACCACCTTGGGTGAATGGGTCCTAACATAATTTCCTAGGACCAAGATTTGGGGGGATAAAATAACATCAAAAACACATTTCAAATATGCCAAGAAAGGGGTGCCCTATGTTAGGAAGACTCATTCGCTAGTAAAGGGAAATGGGTCCTAGCACAAATTTCCAGGACACTAATTTTTCCAAGTTAAATGTCATGTAATATCATTAATGGGTGGTGGGATAGATCCTTGAAAAATGAAATTAGTAAGGCTTAGATTTGAATTAAAGGGGCCACTTAACCTCAATTAACTTGAATTAATTAATGAAACCCTAGATTAGTGTGAAAGTGTAAGAAAGCACTTTACAACACCCTAAATAAGGCACAATTTAAGTACATTTTAGTTAAAAGGGCCCTAGACTTAGTGTGAATATGTAGAACACACTACAAACCTAAATCAGGGCATTATTAGGTTAATTTTATATTAAGTATTCCCAAATGAAGTAAAGAAAAGGGATGCTCTTTATGTTACTACATTTTCCCCCCACTTTAGTGAGAGTTTTCCACCATAAAAGAATCACACTAAAGTAGCCATTCAAGAAACTTAAGTATGCAACAATAACAAAGATACATAGTCATACCTTATCAAAGACCAATAAAAACAAAGAAAAACAAAGGATCAAGCACAACCATTCCAACAGACTATGGAATGGGGTTTTTTTTTGTGACCTATGTTTCTCACTCTGGGGTAGTGGAACCTCAATCTGTCCACTAGGTGAGTTATCCCAACCACATGTGCTCACTCTGGGGTAATGGAACCTCAGCCTGTCCGTTAGGTGAGTTATCCCAATGAGGTGGAAAATGAGAGAGTCATATTAGCCTCCCACACTATACCAAAGTTATCCTCTTGACAACTTTGAGAAGGCACAACAATGCTATGATTTTGTGAATGATTTTGAATGTCATGTCTATAAGTATTTGTTAAAGGGGATTTTTCTTTGTTCATGTAAGGTATTATTCTTAGAGAACATCATGCCTAGAAATATTTCACTCTTGGAGGACATCAAACTCGATGAAACCACCAAGAAAAGGACACGTCAAAAGAAAAAAAATAAAATAACACCATGAAATATGCCAAAAGATGTCATTGATGTATGCCTTCATTTTAAAATAGAACCATTATTGTGAGAAACTACTTTAAAGTAGCCAATGTTTTCTCCTAAGACATGAGAGCCTTCCTCGAAAAACCCTATACCAAGTCATATTTTTTTGAAATAAAGCTACATCATGGATAAGGGGTTGAACCCAAAATGAAACAACTAAATATAACTCAGTATGTCACATGCAAGCCAAATTAAGGCATGTTGGTGACATCTAAAGATTTCTCTTACATATACATGGAATGCAGTCAACTAGCCAAAAGAGACAATCAACAAGTAACATACAAGGACAAGGCTACCTAACCCCTTGCCCCCACTTAGTACAAGATAAGGATGGGCCAACATGATTGATAATAAACATGAAAATCAATATCAATTAGAGGAACTAGGTGCTTCAACACAAGGAAGAGTGCCACACTCCTTAAGATGTTGAATTTTTTTACTCAAAGCCTTACATTCATTAGTGGAATGACCATGAACTCTATGATATGCAAAAAATGAATTCTTGTAATAAAATTTCTTTTGTGTTATTAGCTGATAGGATTTTTTTTTTTTAGTTTCCGCTAGGATTTTTGTCATCCTAGCCATGATTTTTATTTTCTGGTAGCAGGGATTAGTCGGTTGGCAAGGACTTGATCATGTTTTTTTTGTGGCGACATGGAGCTTCGTAATTAGGTGGGTTGGCGGTGGTGGAGTTGGTGTCCTTGATACGTAGAAGATGACAGGCATGTGTTTTCTTGCGAGAGTGTTAACGCATTCTATCGTTGTTGTATGATGGGCATGAAAGTACATGCAGACAAAGGAAGTAAATGCAATATTGAGTGTTGTAGTGTGGTAAAGTATACTTTGATTAAGTTGCATTGGCAAAAGAGCCATTGTGGTGTTGGTTTCATAAAGAGTATAATCGTCGGCTTTAGCTCCATCTTTTGGGAGATTGGAGGGTTTT
>CM021109.1:151063856-151086060 GCA_007115665.2 Sequoiadendron giganteum | reverse complement strand
ATGTCATGCAGTTTGGCAAATGAAGTTGCATTTTTGGTTCCTGGAAAGATCAAGAGGAAGGATATTGTCTTTTAGATAAGCATAGGTCTTTCCATAGATGGAGGATTGAACTTCATCTAAATGGCATATGGTTTGAGATTCAGGACTATCATAAGCAGGATTAGACAATTTTTCTACCATAAACTCATAACGACCACATTTTTCTGGTAACTGCAAGAGAGAATCAATTGTTTCCATAACATATGCAAATTTTTTTTTTGCCCTTGGAATTTATTCAAACTCAATATCCAAAAAGTACTTTTTTAGATCATCAATTAGCTTCTTATATGCCATCAAATTCTCATCTTTCATTTGATATTCATCATTTACTTGGTAAATGACTAGTTGTGAATCTCCATATACTTGTAGCTCTGTGATTTTCCATTCAATTTCTACCTTGATGTCGATGATTAGTGCCTCATATGCAGATACATTATTTGTACATGGAAACATGAGTCTATAGGATCTTTGGATGGTGTGTCCTTGAGGTGTAACAAACAAGATTCCCATACTAGACCTTTGTTGTGTGTATGACCCATCAAAATAAAGCCTCCATTGTTGTGTTGTCACAGTAAGAATTTTTGCATTAGGAAACTCAATTGTCATAGGATGATCATGGTTAATGGAGCTTCGGCTAACTGATAAAAAATAACTTGAACTTTGATGGCTCTCCTATCCCCATACTGGATATCAAATTCACTTAACATCATGACCCACTTGGCTAGTCTCGCTGTTAAAGCAGCCTTGCTGAGTAGATATTTTAATGGATCAATCTTTGCTATGAGCCTTATTGTGTGAGTCAACATGTAATTCCACAACTACTAGGTAGCAAATACCACTGCTAAACAAGATTTTTTGATGAAGGTGTAATTTATCTCATAGCCATTTAGAGTCATACTAATATAGTAAAAAACTTGCTCCTTTCCTTCAGGATCTTCCTATGCTAATAGTGCTCCTAAATAAATGTATGTTGTTGCAATGTATAGTAACAATGGTCTCTCATCTATAGGTGGCATCAGTATGGGTGGTGACATTAGATGTTGTTTTATTTGATTGAAAGTTGTTTCACACCTTTGATCCCATTTGAACAAGACATTCTTATGTAGAAAGTGATTGAATGGATGACTTTTGTCTGCTAATTGGGAGATAAATCTCTTGATTGATTGAAGCTTTCCTTGTAGAGACCTTAGTTGACTAATATTCTTTGGTGGCAAAATTTCCACTATAGCCTTGACCTTGGAGGAATCCACTCGATACCCTTCTTTGAAACTATGTATCCTAAGATTTTAGCTGATGTAACACCTAAGACACATTTCTTAGGATTTAATCAGACCTTGAACTTCTGTAGCCTTGTAAATATTTTTTCCAAGATCTCTAGATGCTCTTCTCTGGTATATGACTTTTCTAAGATATCATCCACATAATCCTTCATAAAGGTATGCATCATGTCATGGAATATGGTTGTCATTTCTCCTTGATATGTGGCCTCTGTATTTTTCAACCTAAAGGGAATGAAGTTCTAGCAAAAGGTTCCCCATGGAAAAGTGAATGCCATTTTATCTTGATCATCTGGTGCTATCTTGATCTGATTAAAACCCGAGAAACCATCCATTATTGATAAAATGGCAAGTCTCGCTGTTAAGTCCATAATAATGTCAATGTTGGGTAAAGGAAAATCATCCTTTGGACATGCCTTATTAAGATATCTGAAGTCAACTTATATATTCTGATACTATTATCTAGTTTAGATATAGGTAGAATATTAGATATCCATTTTGCATAATTGATAGACCTGATGAATCCTGCATCTAACAACTTTTTCAGCCCAACCTTTACCATCAAGGTGATATGTGGATGCATTTTCCTTAGTTTTGTTTCATAGGTTTTATCCCAGATGGTAGAGATAAATGATGCATTAGGAGATCTAGATCTAGACTTGGTATATCAAAGTATGACCAAGAAAATTTAATGCTTCTTTTCTCAAAGAACTTGACAAATTTTGGCTTTTCTTGTTTTGTCATAGATGTTACTAGGTGTAAAGTCTTTACTTTTTCTACTGTGCCAATATTTATAGATTGTGTAGGCTCCACCAATACAGATGATATTTCATGATAATTCTCTGGAAGGGTGTCAAATCCCCCATCTTTCGGTGCCTCAGAGAGGTTTTCACCATTAGATTCATTATTTATTTTTACTTTTTTGAGATCTAATGCTGCCATTAAATGGTTTTCACCATTAGATCCATTATCCCTATTTTTAATTTTGCAATTGGAAGATTTGACACCCTCCTAACTGAATGTTTCATTATGAGATTTAGGATTAGAACTCACATCAGGGTCATCACAACAAAGAAAATTTATGATAGCGACATCATTCACAAAGATGGGTACATTGATAGGTTCACTTGGTTCCCAGTCGATAAGTTTAGGATGTACTAAGGGTAAAATGTCATCAGATTGAATAAGGTCAATGAAAGTGAGGGTTGCAATAGTGATGTTGTTAGGGTTGTTAATATTGATGTCGAGCTCTATGATATTACTTTCCTCCAAGTCATCTAGCTCACTCAATGTCTATCCATCCTCACTTGAGTCATCAATATTTTGTGATTCAAATACAAGTGGTCTAGTCCTCGAGCTTTGTCCCTCCTCATGTGTGGGTGCATACTCTTCGATGATGTCAATTTGGATGTCCATGTATGATACTTCAGTTAAAATATCCCACTCATACTCATTAGAATACACTTTAGAACTATCTCTCATTTGACGGATTCTTTCAATAGCTTTTTGAGTCATTTCTTGTTTTGCTTCCTCTGAATAACCCAGTCCTATTTTGTCCTTTGACTGAAGTGTAAGGGGTTGAATGGGTTCTATGATTCCTTCCCTTCTTTTCCCTATAGGTCCTTTTCCTTCATACCCAATTTTCTCTAAGATAACTTTTCCTTTCCCATACTGATCTATCTTTATGCTGATATTTGTTGATGTTGATGCTTCTTCATCTTTGTAGAGCCAATTGAGGATGGCCTTATCTTCTGATTCATCTTCTAGAGTACCTACTTTTACAAATCTGTCATCCAGAATTGTGGTAGGTTGTGATGATTTTTTTTGTTGTTGATGGTTTCCCATATGATTTTGGAGATGGCAACAACTGTGAAAGACATAGTGATTTCCCAATGGAATATTCTCCCATGCCTTTGTCAGTTAATTGGACCTTTTCTTGAAATTTTTGTGATAGAGTATTCAAGTGACCCTCATTGTCTGATAAATTGGAATTAACAACACTTGTGTCTTTTGATTGGCCCTTTTTCTCAACCCATTTAGATACAACGTTTAGTTGCTTTTCACCATTTGATGACATAGAAGTACTTTCTTCTCTATTATGGGGCACAAAAGTGTCTTCAACTGTTTTAAGCGTGTTGCAATACTGGGGATTGTTGTAGTCTACTGATATAGTTACTTCTTGTCCATTGATTGGGAATTTTAAATACTGATGATAAGTTGAGGGCACTGCTTGCATTTCATGAATCCATGGATGTACCAAGAGTATATTATGGGTTAGCTCTTTTTATAGCACTTGGCAAACTATATTCTTTATAATTGGTCCTACTTGAATAGGCAACATGATCAATCCCTTGGAAGATCTCTCTTCTTCATCATAGGCTTTTATTGTTATTTTCCTTCGGTTATCAATAGCATCGTCAAAATAACCTAGTGCATAGATCAATTTTAAAGTGCAAATGTTTAAACTAGCTCCACCATCTATTAGGACACATTTAACATGGTGTTTATGGATTACAACTTTGATATGTAGTGCTGCATTGTGTGGATGATTAAGTGATACATCATCATGTTCGAAGAATTATAGACAATGAGGTGTGGTTAAATGTCCCACCATAGCTTGAAATTGATAGACATCCAAATTATTGGGTATTGTGGTGGCCACGAGAGCTTGTTCCAAAACCTCCTTATGGGATGGTGAGATTTTAAGAAGTTCTAATATTGATATATGTGCTGGTATTTTTTTGTAGTTGATCAAAAATGTTGTATTTACTTGGAGGGGGATTAGTGGTTTTATATGCAACTCCTTTCAATATTACCTTGGATTTCCCCCTTGTTACATTGACTAGTTGGTAGCATTGATTTTCTATGATTTTTATGAAATTGATTTGATTGTTGGATGTGTCTATGTTTTGGGTCAGATCTAATGGTATAATTTCATTGGTTCCAATTTTATCAACTTGATTGTTAGTGACAACATCATTCTCAACTATAGAAATACAAAATATTGTGCCATCATAAACATAGTTTATGTTTTTACCTTTATTTTTTGTAGAAGAATATTCCCCCTTTTCATAATCTGGTAAAGGATCCTTAAATGCAGTATGATCATTGTTGGTTTGATGCCCTTCTATGAATACCTTTTTACTTTCAATCAAATCTTGGACTATATGTTTTAACTACATATAGTCATTTGTCCTATGTCCTTTGTTTTTGTGAAAGTTACAATAGTCTGTGTCATTCCACCAAGATGGCTTCGCTTTTGGTTCCCAATTTCTTGCTTCAGGTAAGGTGATAAGTCCATTTGCAATAATTTCTCTCATTGTTGATTCTAGTGTTTGTCCCAATGGTGTGAATCTGCATTGGTTTGATGATCTTTGATATGATTGCAGTTTGGGTTCTCCATTGTTCATATTGTTGTTTTGGTTAACACTTTGGTTGATGTTTTGGTCATTATTTTGATTGGTCTTTGGTGTAGATTCTGTCAAATTAAATACTGGTTTCACATTTTGTGTGTCATTTGTTGCATCATTGTTTCCATTATTTCTATTCTTTTGCCAAAACTTTGGTTTATCATTGCTGTCATAGTGATTTGAGGAATTTGTATTGTTTGACCCTTCATTGAAATGTTTTATCACCCCTGTTTTTAGCAAAGCTTCTTTGATCTTGAGACCATCTTCAATTACTTTCTAAAATGTGGGAGGACATTGTAGTTCAAGCCTATAGCTCATGTCTTTAGTTAGGTTGTCAATGAATAATTCTATCTTTTCTTCTTCAGGTATAACACGTGCATATCTAGCAAACAACCTTCGCCATCATTGTAGAAATGAGAGGAATGCTTTCCCTTTATTTTTTTTCATGTTGTAAACGTCTTTTATTGTTACCTCATGTTGAATATTAAATAAAAATTGTGAGATAAACTTGTTGACTAGTTCTTCAAAAGTTTGAATCCTTGGTTGTAGTTTAGAAAACCATTCCATACATTGACCTCCTAAGCTCCTTGGAAATAACCTCATTAGATAGGTATCTTCTTGAGAAAATTCTAAACTCATGGTTTTGAATTCCCTCACATGGTCAATTGAATCTATTTTACCATTGCACTTGTCATATTTTGGGAATTCACAATGTCTAGAAAATGGTATCATGTCTACACTTGGATCAAAAGGATAAGGACACATGTCCTATAATGAGTACCTTTTAGTGTTTCCCTTTTGTATATCATGAAGTTGTTGTTGCAATTTTTGTATTTGATGTGTTAGGAAAACCACTTGATTTGTGTTTTGGTTTTGATTTCTACTAGGTGTCTCTTTTAATCAATTGATATGAAAGTCTTTTGGAAGTTTTGCACCTAGTTCGACTAGCATCAAAAGGTATTTTTCCATATCTTGTTCTAAGAATTTCTCCATAAATTTATGGAAATTTGGATCTTGTTGTGCTGTTTGGATGTCCTCTTGGGTTATTTCATTGGTGTCATTTTGGTGGAGTCTCCTCCAAGGATTTTCTTTAGCCATTTTGTTTTGTGCTTCAATTTCCTTTTCTCTAAGTTTATGTCTTTGTAAACTCGTCAAAATTGGCATACAAGTTTTTGTTCTTCTCACTAAACTTTGATATTTTTGTTTGGATGAGTGTCAAGGTATTAAATGAAGTCAAATAGAATGATAAATTATATTGATGAGACTAAGCTAAAAATATGATTATTTTGTTTTGTTTCTTGATTGTGGGATGACAAAATCCTGATAAAGAAACTTGATGTAATAATCTAGAATTTGTGTGATAGTTTAGATACCTTAAGGTTGCAATATCTTTGTTTAATTTGATAAATTTTGACATGTAAGTCCTATCTTTCCAAGTTTAAGATACTGTTGTGCTGAGGAAATTTTTTTTCTTTGTCAAAAATCTTAGTTTTTGATGTTATCAATCTGATACGAGTTTCAAATAGCTCTTTGTTTTCTTATTTTGTGGATGCACTATATCAGATAGTCAATGTGCTAAAACAAACTATGTATGCACTAGAAGATATGGTGTATGTATTTTCAAACAGGGTATATGCGCTAAGACAGACTATGGATGCACTAAGATACTAGTGAATAATGATGACAAACTATGCAAATGTGTTGTAAGATATGATACATGCGCTGAAATAGTGGTTGCAAGTACCAAAAAAAATTGTGGATGTGCTATAACAGGTGGTCAAAGAGATAAAATAGACTATGTATGCACTAAAAGATTGGGTGTACACACTAAAATAGGCTCTGTATACACTAAACTAGAAGTTGTCCAGATGTTCACAATTTTTTTTGTTGTTCTGATTTTTCTTAGTATGATGATTAAGCCTTTCAAAAATGACTTCACACAATATATCCAAATTGTAAACAATTTGTTTCAGATTCTATGCATTAAACATGTAGTGAGTGTTCTAGAATCTGGTCCAATTCTTTCATTTCCACAGGATTGACACAAAAACAAACAATTCAAGAACTTTTATATCTCAAGTAGGTCACCTAGAATATTACAGCCCACAACATGTAACTATGTCAGCTCACACAACCTTGTCACCCCTAGAGGGCACCCATGTTTTTTCCTTTCTCGAGTCTTAACCAAAGTTGAATCCTCCACTTTTGGCTAGGGTCTCTGAGTTAAATGGTGAGTGTCTTGGGGGAATATTCTTCCCTCCCCTTTCACTGTGATATAAGAAGTGTTTGGAAACTGACACAGTTGGATTCTACACTAAATTTCATAGATAGGGTATCTATTCAGAGCAACAATTAATAAACTCCCTCAGGAGACATCCTAATCTTAAAAAATATTTTAGGGATGGTTATCTTGCACACTTCTGTTGAATTGTGGGTTTCCCAAATTCACTTTTGATTATAGTGGGTTGGCAAACCTAGCTTTGGTTGGCAAACCTAGCTTTGGTTGTTCCCACTTAGGTCATTCCCATAGGGTGAGTACTTTTTCCCACTACGACATGCCTTCTAAAGGATTTAAATAAAAGCATAAATAACAATTCTAGCATTCTAATCACCTAGTTAAGGGGAGAGCATAGGCCTATTGCTTTCGAGACATGAAAAACATGGGGTTCAAACTATTTATTTAATTAATCTAGATGCACTATTTTAACCAAGGAAAAATAAAATAAAAGAACTTAAATCCTTGAAAACATCATTAGTTATTTTTTTTGTGATTTTTGTCTTTGACCAGCATATGTTTTCCAGCAACTGTCTTTGACAAGCATAATTCGTACCTGGAACACAAAAAATAGTGATTAGATTTCAGATTTTTAAATTTCTGCATAAGTATTCAGATGCACCAAAATAAAATTTAAATGTGCTAAACTGGAAGTCCTATGTGCTATAGAAATTGATGTATGCGCTAAAACAGTAGGTCTATGCACCGAAAGAAAAATCCCATGGCTGGTGACACAAAAAATTGATACACTGGAACAGTTGTTGAACACGCTCAAATAGTTTTTTGATGTGCCAGAATAGTTGGTGAATGCGCTATAGTATCTATCGTATGTGTCGTAAGATCTCTCTATCACACTAAAACAATCACGTTTGAATCCTACAAAAAACGCTTTTCATAAATAAATGTTAAAAATGGAGTTTGGGCCCCATGGTGGGTGCCAAAATGTAAGTGTGGAATAAGTAAATAAATAAACAATTAAACACTTCTTAATAAGAAATTATATCAAGAGAATTAATAGACATTAATTTAATTAAAACAATAAAACTCCTAAAAGCATCATATTACTCTCTATCTCCAAAGATTTATTAAATCATAGGGCTCTTAGATTTTGTAAGCATTGTGACTATTAAAATTCCAATCTAGAGAATGAGATGCTACTTAAATGAAAGAATCTAATCCTATATGATGATTGCTAATTGATATGGTGATGATATTGTAACTAAATTGACATGAAAATGATAAAAGAAACTACTGTAAACTAAGATGCAGCTAAATTAAAAGCCATGATTATGATTGCTACTCTAAAATGATTTTCTATTGCTATTGCTCTAATGCAATTTCTATAGAGTAAGATTGCACAAAAATTGGGATTATTTTCCTGTAGAGAGAGGATGTATTTATAGATTCCTGGTAGCAGATTTGGGAAGGGGCAACAAAGTAGAGGTCTATATTTGATCTGAAGAATTCAATGGTGAAGGATGAAGGATTGGAGATGATTATGGAGATTGTTCCTCCCCACAAAAACATATAGCCAAAGGATAGGAAAAATCCATGGAAGAAGATGAAGGAGTTAGCCTACAAATTTGTCTCCAAATTTTCCTGTGAAGGTTGAGATGAATTAATGAGACATATCATATCTAATCTGGTAGGTAGATATAATTAGCTGTAGAATTGAATATTTAGATTTAATTGAATATTTGGATTTATTCAGTTTAGGAAAGAAGATATTCAATTTAATAAAACAAACTTTAGAAGTCAATGTTTATTAAATAAATATAGAAGAAATATGATAGTCGATAGAAGAAAATAATAATGATAATTAAATAAAAACAAAGTATTCAATTTATTTATTTAATTAAGAAGAAATAGAATAATAAAGATATGAAGAATTAAAACTAAACTATATAAATAAATATTTCTATTTATTTAATAATAGAAGAATAAAAGGTTAATTAATCAAATCAATCTTATTTAATTAATTAGATTATCTAGACCATTTTTAGGTGTATACACTTCCTCCTATCTTGGTCACATTCTCCTCATATTATTCTCATGCCTATCTCACACCACATTCCACCTATTTCTAATTTTTTGTATACTACATTTTATCTCGTAGCTTACCATCACTAATAGATTTCTTCTTTCCTTCCTTGATGCCATGCCTTTAGTCCTTCAATAGTCCTCGTATTTTCCTACTACTTCTATTTAAATATTATTCTTTGATTAAGGTTGGGAAATGAGGTGTTGCCTACAAACTGATTATTTAGTCAAACCTTATCAAGATAATTCTTTTTAAAATATTGCATTCCCTTTGGTATTCCTAAATTCATTTGAATAAAATCATATCTTGCAAGAAATAAATTCATACCTTTTCCACTATGTTCGAGATTATATTAGATAACATATCTAGAAAAATATGAACGAAGAAAACATTTGGACTACACCAAACAATATGATTCATTCATCGACTAGTGAAGGTGAAACTAAATTTTGCAATAACCTTTTCCCATAAGTTTAGAATTTCAAGAAAACTTATAGATATGGATAATTTGGCATTACAAAAAAATTTAGTAAACCATTTTCCCTCCAACCCCATAGATTGTGAGATTTTGAAACTTTACCAAATCACCAACCGAAATGATTAAATCTCCATATTCATTAATTGCATGATTTGAAAGCTTCTACCATCAAAGCCAAGATGGAACCAAAAAAAATCCTATAAGAACATTTTCCATGATACCAATCTCCTAAAACAATAATTTTTTGGTTATTTTGATTGCATGTTCACCTAGATGCTCCTACATCAAACATGTCAGGAAATAAATTTGTATGCATTGGTATCACAAAGTTGGAGTTAGGCAATATAATCACCCTTCAAGATTATGCAAAATCTACAATGAACTCCATTATTGAATTATATGTACAAAGCTTCACCTTTTACTACTGCACTCACTTCTTCTCCCTCCTAGACTCATGTCCACCATGAAATTGACCTCCTCTGTGAACTACTTCCTCTTCTTTCCTCCATTCCTTCCTCATAGAACGTATTTTTTGCAACTTAGCCCTTGTAACCTATTCATGTTGCATATCTTACAATTTGTCTCACGTCCATATCCTCAATCCTTAAGAAGATCTTCCTCACAAGTATACCCAATTCTTCTGCTATAATTTGTCACTAGAGCACAACAATTTCCTTACACTTTCCAGCTCTCAATCACCCAAAATGTTACATAACTAGAATGATACTTTTGAGCTCTTCAATAATGCCTCCACTACCCATAGGTCCTATCATAAGTTTCCTCTCATTTGGTGATTTACTTATGCACCCAAAACCTCTTCTCACTTCCCTCTCCACCCATAGGTCTTGGTACAAACTACCTCACATTCTGACATATCTTGATTTTATTACTTGCATTTAAAATGATGAGAAAATTTAGAAAATTTGAAAAAATGGAATTTTTCATTTATTTTATTTATGGAATTGGTAAAATGCAATGAGGAAAGTGAAAATGAATATTATGTAATTTTATGATTTAAGAAATTATTTCATAAGATTATCGGTTAAAGATTATTGATAAGTGGACAAGTATAAGAATATGTGTGCATGAGCAGGTTGAAGGATGATAACTTGATTGAGGTAGGCATGCTTAGTTGGATGACCATGGTAAGAATGAATGAAATCTAGAATCTCACACACCACTGTAGATCATGACATTTGCATATGTTAAAAAGTTGAAAATTGTATTTATACTTGGTGTGAGAATTATAATTAATGGAAAATAAAAATTAGTGCATTCTCATCTTACTTTGTCTTGTTCAAAATTGATAGTCAATGAAGTTAAATAAGGAACTCAAAACCATCAAATACAAATATTGTATGGAAATAAATTTCATTGTTTGTTCTTTTGGATGAATTTGAAATACAAATTGAAAAAGGAAATGAAATGGATAAAATAAACCTATAATTTTGAAAAATACATTTTTAATATATGAATATATATATATATATATAAATATATATACTTGATCTCATAGGGGTAAATTAAAATCTAAATATATAAGTATATATATATGTTAACATATATATATATATATACATACATATACACATCTATATGTGAAACATACGGAATCTACTTCGATTCACATCGTTCTTACCAAAATGAAACATAAGAAATAGTGTGCCTAATCATTTAGGGGGGATGGAACACTAGGGCTAGGACCTATTTCACACTTGTTTCACTCAAAGAAACCCTAGAGATCTCAACCCAAGAATGGAATAGAGGAAAGAGACCTGGGAGAAGGGTGTCCTAGGGTATGATTTAAGATTACAAGAGGGTTAACCACCAAGCTATGGCTTGGAAAAACTAATGAAATGCAAGAAATAATTGTGAAACATAAAGATATGCAAGACTTGAATGAAACACCTAGAAATGCAAACAAATCATAACAAAAAATTGTAAGATTAGAAGTGTGCACTTGGAAACAAGAGAGAGCTTGAATGAAGAACTGGGATACTGAAAACAATAAAATTTATGCTGAGTGGGGCTCATATGCTATTTTGGGCATATCAGTCCCAGACTATGGTTTTTGGTTGAAAACAAAGATCTAGTAGAGATGTGTTAGGAACTTCTGAAAATTGTAAATTTCACTATACTAGGACTCATATGCCAAAAGTGGCATATTAGTCTAGTTAGGATTTTGTAAAAATTCAATGTTTGAATCTGCTCTGCAATGTTTGCTCTATCTACTCCACTTTATTTTTGGGTTTGAATTCTTGATTTGTAACCTATACATGTCTTTTTATGATCTCCAAACCAAGGTGGTACCTTTGACAACTTTGACAACTTGACAAATTTTCTCCAAGTTTTCTCTTCAATATGCCTTCAATCTAGATTTACAAACCACACAAACCCTAGAAATATAGTACTGCAAACATGTATGAAGTGGCTCCAATCAATGTAGATCTTGAATCCTGCTTGAATGTTGTAGATCTTGACTTGAATGCTTGCTTGAAATATAAAACCCTACATCACAATTGTTAGATAAAAAATAAAACATGATTCATGTAGGCTTTGGCATGATGCTTAATGCTCCAAAACACTTGATAATCAGCCCTTGAATGCTCTTGCAAAATCTTAAATTCTCATTCAACTTTATAGGTGTAAAATTAGTGAAAGAACCTTGTATTTATAATTGTTTATACAAAAATTCCCAAAATTACAACACTACAAACTGACATCAAATCTAGCGAGATAAAATGCCACCAAGAATTTGAATTAATTTTGATTTTGGGCCACACGAGACTCATATGCCCAAGGTGGTGTATGTATCCTATTAGGTATAAATTATGGGACCATTTTAAAACAAATCTTAGAAAGGTGTAAAATATAGATTGGGACCCAAAACCCTAGGTGGGACCCATATTCCCAAGGTGGCGTGCGAGTCCCAAACCACCAAATCTAGGACAAAAAACCTAAAAATGCTTGAATTATGATTGGATGTTGATTTATGAGGGGATCATCCTCGAAAATATGCATTAAATGAGGATTGTGGATGCAAAATAAGGCCAATTAAAGCATAAAAAAGCCCAATTATTAATGAAAATCCTAGAAAAGTGTGAAAATGTGTAACAACACTTTACAACACCCTAAATAAGGTATGGTTAGGTTTATTTAGTTTAAAAGGGCCCAAGACATAGTTTTAGTGTGTTAAACACATTACAACACTAAGTAAAGGCACCATTAAGCTCAATTTTATAAAGAGGGCCCAAACAAGTCTGAAAATGTCATCGACAACATTTTTTGACACTACATTTAGCCATCACTTTAGTGAGAGGATGAACATGCTTCAAAATCATACAAAAGTAGATGGAATTGCATCAAGAGGGGTCTAAATGTGCCTATGCCAATAAGAAAGGATGAAAATGATTAAGAGGGGTGACCAAGCCCCCAAGATCAATATCACATGGAAAAAAACATTGGCACAAAATAACACATGTGAAAATGATATAAAGAGCATCATCAAGGCACACACATACACTGCCAAAGACAAAGAGAAAACAAAAACATAACAAAAAAGAGGGGGTGGATGGTTAAAGATTTCACCATTTGTCCAACATGATGTGGATCAGATCGAGGATATTTGTCCAAAAAATGCATACTCACTCTGAGGAAATAGAACTTTAGGCTGCCTATTGGGTGAGGATCCGAAAGAGGTGAGACACATACACACAGTTGGTATGCACTTACACACACATGAGTGGCTATGCAAAAGTCATGCCTCGGTTGGACTTCCTAACAAACCATACCAAAGGTATACCTCTTGATAACTTTGATAAGTTGCCATGCAAAAATGAACTTTGAGCTTCATGAGGAAAGAAAAGCTTCATATGCTTGAAAATCATGAACAAACAAGATGGGTTGGCAGGCATGCAAAGCATATTATGAAAGGTGGCCATATAATTGAAATTGTGAATGCAACAATAAGGAACTTTCAAAGGAGTCTTAGTTCATGTAAGGTCTTTAACTTAGGGAACATTATGCCTAATGTCTCCAAGAGAGAACCAATCAAAGAATAGAAGATTCACAACTTATGGGATGTAGTGTGTCACATCAAGCCACTAAGAGGAATATAATATGCTAAGAGAGATCATACTCTAGAAGTACATCACACCCAATGTCATCCACAAAGTGAGAGACACATCACATGAAGTAAGAAGACTACACATTGAAACATGAAAAATGCAAAAGAATAATTCCAATGTATTCCCCCTTTTTAATGAAATTACTAAACACCATGTTGTGAGAAATTAATTTAAAGTAGAAAATGATAAATGCTAACAATAAAGAGAACATGAGAGCCAGCTTGGAAAGCCCTATGTCAAGTCATAAGTTTCCAAATAAAGCTACGTCATGAAAAAGAAAAGACAAAAGGAGGGGTGCCCCCAAAATGAAAATACCAAATACACATAAGAGATCTATGGATTTGTGGTCAGTATGTTCAAGATACTACAATATTTTTAGAGAGCTTAGAACTATCATCATTCCAAAAATACTCATAGAACTAGAAGAATGACATGAAGAGGGTGAAAATAAAGAAAAATCCCTTTCAGGTCAACATGGAAGGTACATGAATGTATCGACGCCTTGCATCATTCCCAAAAGGAAAACAAAAGACAAATGAAAAAGACAAAAGGAAAAGCAAAAAGATGTATGCTATAGAGAAGAATGAAGGTACAAATAGAGGAATGCCACAAAGAGAGAGAGATAGAGAGAGAGAGAGACATCAAATAGAAAACCACAAGGGATCATATCACACACATACAACTACACCAAAGAAATAATGCAAAAGACTAGTAAGGGACATGCGAGTCATCCTAGCTAAAGGGATAACAAAAAATGCACTACTAGGACAAGGCTATCTAATTCTTTCCCCCACCTAGTGTAAGACAAGAATGAACTCAGGTAGGTAATGAGAATTAGCTCCTTGTGACTTGAGATGATTTACAATAAATGTATACACATGTAATAGTGAGAACATAATTATTCTACAACTATTGCACATAAAGAAGCGAAGGGTCCCAATTCAAGGAATTATTTATATGATATCAAACTTCTTAAATATATTCTTTAAATCATGTCAGCCATCAGTGTACTATGTCCAAGAACTCTATGATATTGACAATGTTGAACATTTTCATCTTTAGGATATAGTTTTAGGTTTTTTATCATGGGTGGTAATGTTATAAGTCCTTGGTTTAGATGTATTTGTAATTTTATTTTAATGGTGGGTGGTGGACAAGGGAATTTTAGTTTCTTTAGTTTGTAAGGTCTTCATTGCTTGCTAGATTCACCAACTTCTTGAGTTGAATGCAGAGGAGGATCTAATACAATCCTATTTCTCGTGTCCTTGTTACGAGGCATGGGTTGTTCTTGAGGAGGAAGGACATTCATATTAGGAGGAGGGTCTTGATATCCTAACCCTTTTATGTCTTTAGTTGAGATGTGCTCTAAGAATTGATGAATTTCATGTTCACTTGTTGTATCACATCCTTGTTTTCTTAATATTGTGAATCCTTTTCCATATGTCTCTTCTATGTTGATGGGAGTTTCTATCACTTTGTTAACATAGAATGGTTGAGTGTTTGCTTACTTAGAGGAACTAGTTTCAATTATTGTCTTAGTTTAAGGATGTAAGTAACCAAACATCCTAGGTGGTGGTATTATAGGGGGTATTGGTTGTTTCATTGATGGATTAAAGAATGTATTAGCTTCAAGATTGTTAAGGAAATCATTTAAGAATTTATTCATTCTATCATAATCTTCTCCAATGATGTCAACATCACAAGGAGGACATGAATTAGGAGTTGAGTGAGCATGGGCAAGTTCAATTTCATTACGATCATTTCCAAAATCACAACTTGACACATCCACTAAGGACTTCAAGGACATCCAAAGCTTAACAAAACACATATCCATGATAAAGATTTCAGATTCTAAACAAGGGAATTACACTATGCCACAATCTGATGTTAAATGTTTTAGATGAAATTTTGAATTTAAGGAATGAACAAGATGAACCAATGTAAACTAGATGCAATGAATTGAATGAAACAAAAAGTCTGTAAACTCAAACAAAAAGTATGCAAAGAAGAAAGAGATCTTGCAATAGGGTTGTCCTAGGGTTTGATTGTAAACTAATGAGGGGTTCACCACCAAGCTAGGTCTTGGAAAAACTAATGAAATGAAATACCTAATTGTGAAACATAAAGATATGCAATACTTGAATGAAACACCTAAAAATGCAAGTAAATTAGAAAAAAAAACTATAAGATCAAAAGTGTGCACCTAGAAACCTAAGAGAGCTTGATGAAGACCTAAGATGTTGAAAACACTAAATTTTATGTGAAGTGGGACTCATAGGCCAGTTTGGGTGTATCAATTCCAAACTATGGTTTTTGGTCTAGAATAGATATCTAGTAGAGATGTGTCAAGAACTTTTGAAAACTACAAATTTCACTTTACTAGGACTCATACGCTAGAAGTGGTGTACCGGTCTAGTTAGGATTTTCTAAAAATTCAAGGTCTCAATATTTTATTCAATGTATGTTATGTCTACTCCACTTGATCTCTGGGTTGGAATTCTTGATTTGCAACCTACAAATGTCTTTTTATGATCTCCAAAACAAGGTGGAACCTTTGACAACTTTGACAACTTGTAAACTTGACAAATTTTCTCCAAATTTTTTCTTTTATATGCCTTCAAACTAGACCTGCAAATCACACAAAAACCCTAGCAATAACATGGTGTGAACATGTATGAAGTGGCTCTAATGGATGTAGATATTTAATATTTCTTAAATGTTGTAGATCTTGACTTGGATGCTTGCTTGAAATACAAAACCCTACATCACAATTACTAGCTCAAAAAAAAAAACATGATGCATGGAGACTTTGACATGATGCTTGATGCTTGAATAATGCTAAAAAACACTTGATAATCAACCCTTGAATGCTCTTGTAAACTATTGAATTCTCTTGTGAACTCAAATGATTTAAAAGAATGATCATCCAACTCACTAGGTGTAAAATGAGTGAAAAAACCTTGTATTTATAATTTTTTATGAAAAAAATCCCAAAACTACAACACTACAAGTTGATGTCAGATCTAGGAGGATACAATTCTGCTAAGAATTTGAATTAATTTTGATTTTGGGCCACATCAGACTCATATTCCCAAGGTTTCGTATCAGTCCCATTAGGTATAAATTATGGGACCAGTTTCAAAAATGCTTAGAAAGGTGTAAAATTCAGATCGGGACCCAAAACCCTAGGCGGGACCCATATGCCCAAGGTGGCATATGAGTCCCAAACCACCAATTCTAGGCTGTATAACCTAAAAACACCTGAATTATGATTGGATGTTGATTTATCTTGGGATCATCCTTAAAAAGATGCATTAAATGAGGCTTGTGGATGCAAAATAAAGATAATTAAAGAATAAAGAAGCCCAATTATTAATGACAACCTTAGAAAAGTGTGAAAATGTGTTACAACACTTTACAACAAGTTAAAACAAGGTATTATTATATTCATTTATTTTACAAGGGCCCAATACCTAATTTGAGTGTGTTAAACACATTACAACACTAAGTCAAGACATCATTATGCTCAATTTAATAAAGGGAGCCCAAACAAGCGTGAAAATGTTACTGATAAATTTTTTTGATAGTACAATATGTGAATGTGTTTTTGAATTTAATATGGATTTTCAAGGGAATAATGAAATCATGGGAGTTTAAATATGTAACTCCTAACATTAATGGGATAGGGGTTTGAAACAAAGGAAAAGAGGTTCACCATCAATAGGGTATCAATGATGAACCTAATTTTCACTAGGTGTGTGTTTCATTAAATTATTTATTCAATATGATGTAACTAAGGTGAAAATATCAATCCTAACTGTTATAGAAACTATAAGGGAAGTTTTGAGAGGCTAGAATTGTGTGTACCTTGCTACAAGAAGATTTTTTTCGGTCATAAAGGACTCATTTTCCTTTACTAGTGAATGGGTCCCTGTTAAGGTTTCTAAAAATTGATTTATGGGTTTTGTTCTTCAATATCGACACTCTTAGCTCCTTAGTGATCATCTCCCAAAAAATTGAATCAAATTCTATAGCCTTGTTTTCATGTTATTTTAATGTAGGTGACAACTTTGACAATTTTACTTCAAATCTTGCTCTTCACTTGATCTTGCAAATACACATCAAAGAGGAGAAACCTATGAACTTGAAAATACACATCAAAGAGAAGAAAAAATTGATGATTGTTAGAGGATAGGGATTTCTCTTAGTCAAACCCCATTTAGGTAATTAAACCTTATGATGAAACAATGAAATTAAAGCATGAAACATGAAATATGTAATGATGATACCTTGGAAGTTGTCTTGGAATGTAAATCTGCAAACTAACATGAAGTGGCCATGTACAATGCAGATCTTGATCTTGAATTAGATGTGAAACAATCAATGTAGATCTTGATCTTGAATTAGATGTGAAACAATGATTGTAAATGGATCTTGAAAGCTACATCAACACACACTAGCTCAACAACATGCTTGATGCACTATGCCTTTGAAATGATGATATGATCTTAAATTTCTACAATAAAACTTAACTAATCTTCCCTTGCATGCCTTAAAATTCTCTTGAAAATGTTCTCTTGATCATAAATTTGCTAAAATTATTGAATACTTGAAGCTTAGATGAAAATATGTGAATCAACCTTATATTTATACTAAATCTAAGAATTAACCCCAAAGTTTAAATAAACCAAGTTGAAATCAAATCTAGGATTGATAATCATTTAAATCCTGCCACAAATAAATTCAAAAAGTGGTGTCCTAAGTGAGGAGGACCCATTCACCACCTTGGGTGAATGGGTCCTAACATAATTTCCTAGGACCAAGATTTGGGGGGATAAAATAACATCAAAAACACATTTCAAATATGCCAAGAAAGGGGTGCCCTATGTTAGGAAGACTCATTCGCTAGTAAAGGGAAATGGGTCCTAGCACAAATTTCCAGGACACTAATTTTTCCAAGTTAAATGTCATGTAATATCATTAATGGGTGGTGGGATAGATCCTTGAAAAATGAAATTAGTAAGGCTTAGATTTGAATTAAAGGGGCCACTTAACCTCAATTAACTTGAATTAATTAATGAAACCCTAGATTAGTGTGAAAGTGTAAGAAAGCACTTTACAACACCCTAAATAAGGCACAATTTAAGTACATTTTAGTTAAAAGGGCCCTAGACTTAGTGTGAATATGTAGAACACACTACAAACCTAAATCAGGGCATTATTAGGTTAATTTTATATTAAGTATTCCCAAATGAAGTAAAGAAAAGGGATGCTCTTTATGTTACTACATTTTCCCCCCACTTTAGTGAGAGTTTTCCACCATAAAAGAATCACACTAAAGTAGCCATTCAAGAAACTTAAGTATGCAACAATAACAAAGATACATAGTCATACCTTATCAAAGACCAATAAAAACAAAGAAAAACAAAGGATCAAGCACAACCATTCCAACAGACTATGGAATGGGGTTTTTTTTTGTGACCTATGTTTCTCACTCTGGGGTAGTGGAACCTCAATCTGTCCACTAGGTGAGTTATCCCAACCACATGTGCTCACTCTGGGGTAATGGAACCTCAGCCTGTCCGTTAGGTGAGTTATCCCAATGAGGTGGAAAATGAGAGAGTCATATTAGCCTCCCACACTATACCAAAGTTATCCTCTTGACAACTTTGAGAAGGCACAACAATGCTATGATTTTGTGAATGATTTTGAATGTCATGTCTATAAGTATTTGTTAAAGGGGATTTTTCTTTGTTCATGTAAGGTATTATTCTTAGAGAACATCATGCCTAGAAATATTTCACTCTTGGAGGACATCAAACTCGATGAAACCACCAAGAAAAGGACACGTCAAAAGAAAAAAAATAAAATAACACCATGAAATATGCCAAAAGATGTCATTGATGTATGCCTTCATTTTAAAATAGAACCATTATTGTGAGAAACTACTTTAAAGTAGCCAATGTTTTCTCCTAAGACATGAGAGCCTTCCTCGAAAAACCCTATACCAAGTCATATTTTTTTGAAATAAAGCTACATCATGGATAAGGGGTTGAACCCAAAATGAAACAACTAAATATAACTCAGTATGTCACATGCAAGCCAAATTAAGGCATGTTGGTGACATCTAAAGATTTCTCTTACATATACATGGAATGCAGTCAACTAGCCAAAAGAGACAATCAACAAGTAACATACAAGGACAAGGCTACCTAACCCCTTGCCCCCACTTAGTACAAGATAAGGATGGGCCAACATGATTGATAATAAACATGAAAATCAATATCAATTAGAGGAACTAGGTGCTTCAACACAAGGAAGAGTGCCACACTCCTTAAGATGTTGAATTTTTTTACTCAAAGCCTTACATTCATTAGTGGAATGACCATGAACTCTATGATATGCAAAAAATGAATTCTTGTAATAAAATTTCTTTTGTGTTATTAGCTGATAGGATTTTTTTTTTTTAGTTTCCGCTAGGATTTTTGTCATCCTAGCCATGATTTTTATTTTCTGGTAGCAGGGATTAGTCGGTTGGCAAGGACTTGATCATGTTTTTTTTGTGGCGACATGGAGCTTCGTAATTAGGTGGGTTGGCGGTGGTGGAGTTGGTGTCCTTGATACGTAGAAGATGACAGGCATGTGTTTTCTTGCGAGAGTGTTAACGCATTCTATCGTTGTTGTATGATGGGCATGAAAGTACATGCAGACAAAGGAAGTAAATGCAATATTGAGTGTTGTAGTGTGGTAAAGTATACTTTGATTAAGTTGCATTGGCAAAAGAGCCATTGTGGTGTTGGTTTCATAAAGAGTATAATCGTCGGCTTTAGCTCCATCTTTTGGGAGATTGGAGGGTTTTTAAACTATTGTTCTGTGGAATGTGTAAGTCATTTTACTTGGGTATTTTGCATAAATGATTACTAATTTATTGTTTATGTGTTTTGTTGTTTGGTTATTGTTGTTTTTGATAGTAGGTTTGAGGGTTTTAAAACTGATGTGCTGGAAAATGTGTGAGAAAGTATATTGATTAAGTTGCATTGTTGAAAGAGAATTTGTGGTGTTGGTTTGATAGTAGAAAATTCTAAAAATTGTTGGCTTCAGCTTCGTTTCATAGTGTATTGGAGGGTTTTAAGATTGTTACGATCTGAAATCTGTAAGTCATTTGACATGGTTATTTTTCATAAATGATTAATTTATTGTTCATGTGTTTCAGTCTTTGTTTATTGTTTCTTGCTATATGTTTGTATCTTTTCCGTTATACCCATGTTGGAGAGTTGAAAGAGATTATGGGTTTGTATGGATCGATTTACTGAAGTTAAATATTTTATCTTTCATGAAAAATATGGTTAGGGTTAGTAATTTTTTTGGGTTTCGTTTGTTGTTTGTAGTGATTGTGCTCAAGAGCCTGAAAGTTGTTTTACATGGGTATTTTGCGTAAATGATGAATTTATTGTTCATGTCTTTCGATCTCTTTTTATTGTTTCATTGTTATATGTTTGGGATTTTTCTGTTATACCCATGTTGGAGACTTCAAAGAGATTATGGTGCTCTATGGATGGATTTATTGTAGTTAAATCTTCTTTCTTTCACAAAAAAATATGCTTAGGGTTATTAATTTTTTTGCATTTCATTTAATGTTTGTGGTTATTGTGATCTATAATCTGTAAGTCATTTTACATGGTTGTTTTGTGTAAATGATTAATTTATTGTTCATGTCTTTTTCTATCTTCTTATTGTTCCTTGTGATAAGTTTCTATCTCTACCTTTATACCCATTTTCGAGACTTCAAAGAGATTATGGCTCTGTGTGCATGGATTTATTGCGATTAAATCTTCTTTCTTATGCCAAAAAATATGGTTAGGGTTATTAATTTTTTCGGGCTTCATTTATTGTTTGTAGTTATGTGTATGCATCTTCCACGGTAACCCATTAACATAGGAGCAATTGTAGATTAACATAGGAGTGATTGCATATATATGTATGCTTGGGTTAGTATGAAAGTTGTTAAGTGTTATTGTAATAGATCTTTTAGAGTTTCTCTATTTGTGTAGAAGTTCATTCTCGTAGTTTTCCTATTATATTCTCCGTATTTTAAAGTTATACTTAATTTGGGTTTTCGAGCTTGTCTCAACCATTTAAAGTTGCCCATAACAAACTGTTCTTCATGATATATATATATGTGTGTGTGTGTGTGTGTGTGTGTGTGTGTGTGTGTGTGTGTATGTAGATTTTTGAAGTTCCCCATAACAAATTGTTCTTCATGATATTCTTTTTTTTAGTTCACCATATCAAACTATTTATTAGATCGTAGTTTGTCTCTTCCACTCTGCATATTTTAGAGTTCTATTTAGTGTGGATTTTTGAGCATCTTGCATTTTTCTATCTATAATATTTAGTGTCAATTACTATCTATTATATCTAGTAGCCAATAAGTGTTATTCTAATAGCTGTCATAAAATTTCTCTATTTGTGTTCAATATATGTGTATATGTATCTGTCTATTTTTGGAGGCATTGATTCTCACATACAGTTGACATTGTATGCAAATATATATATA
>CM021109.1:151053818-151063836 GCA_007115665.2 Sequoiadendron giganteum | reverse complement strand
ATAGGAGCAATTGTAGATTAACATAGGAGTGATTGCATATATATGTATGCTTGGGTTAGTATGAAAGTTGTTAAGTGTTATTGTAATAGATCTTTTAGAGTTTCTCTATTTGTGTAGAAGTTCATTCTCGTAGTTTTCCTATTATATTCTCCGTATTTTAAAGTTATACTTAATTTGGGTTTTCGAGCTTGTCTCAACCATTTAAAGTTGCCCATAACAAACTGTTCTTCATGATATATATATATGTGTGTGTGTGTGTGTGTGTGTGTGTGTGTGTGTGTGTGTTGAAGTTCCCCATAACCAGCTGTTCTTCATGATATTCTTTTTTAAAGTTCACCATAGAAAATTGTTTATTATTTTAGTTTGTCTCTCCACTGTATATTTTAGAGTTCTATTTAGTGTGGTTTTTTGAGCATCTTGCATTTTTTTGTCCATAATATTTATTGCCAATTACCCTATAGGATATCTAGTAGCCAATAAGTCTTATTCTAATAGCTGTCATACAATTTCTCTATTTTAGAAGATATGAGAGGCATTCACATTGCATGACACCATGAGGATTGAGATGACATATGATGGAAGATTGATAATGAGACAACCACCAATGATTTGACCACACTTGATTTAGCAGGAATGACACTCTTTCCGCTTGGTGGTTATGGGATTTTATGTGGTTACATTCAAAGGAAGGGTTGATCGATGAAGGTTTTGATGTTTTTGTTGTGTGGCTGAATGAAACTAATGCTAACTAGGAAATGTAAATGAAAGAAAACATGAACTAAGTGCAAACTAAACTATATGCCCTAAATGTATGCAAACCAAAAAGAAAACTAGAGGAATCAGAGCTTGTGCACCTGGAAATGGAATGTTGCAGACGAGATGTCTTGAAATGCTTTGGAAATGGTCTAAAATTAGTAAAGGGACACTTATGCCAAGTTGGGCGAGCTAGTCCTCCCGTTGGGACACTCTACTGGACCGAGTTTCGGGGAAAAGGTTACCCAAAAATGAAAAAACCCTATTTTAGGCTTAGCACAAGGACAAGGTCACCAATAGCGGTGACCTAGTCCTCTTGATGTTTCCTAAGGATTTAGGGTTTGATTATGTGGTTCCTAGTTGGTACTTTCTTCCTCTGCAGTAGTCTGTGTCTGAAAATCCCAAAAATGAACCACAACTTGTCATTTTGCTTCTTCTAGGGTTTGATGTTTTAATGTGACTTGAGTGGAATGTTTGTACTTTCTCCAACACTTTTTACTTCACCAGATATGAGTACAAACTTGCAAACACATGCAAAGACCAAGAGACCATTGGGGTTAGGGAATAGGGGTTTTCCTAAATCAAAACCCTTTGATGGTAAATAAACCCAAATGAGAAAAAAATATAAGGAGAGATTCTTGAATGATAAAAAATGTAAATGTTCACCAAATCCTTTGTTGTTGAGGTCTGCAACATGCAAGAACAACTCCAATGGAGGTTGCTTGTGAAACCTTTCTGCTTGATTGCTTGATTTGGAGACTTGTGTGCAAGAGTACTTGTGAAGATTGAGTGAAGGTGAAAAAATGATCTTAGGAGAGAAAAATGAGGGTGAAAACCCTTATTTTGACATGCAAAACCCTAATTTTCTCGAAATGCAACATGATATGCCAACACTAGGGTTTAGGAGGCAACATTCCCGTTAGATTTTGTTTTAAATTTGAAATTTATGTCAAAAGGGACTAGGTCACCCAAGGTGGAGACCTAGTCCACTTGGATGATTTCAAGTGGTGGATAAAATATTGATTAATGATGTGTATTATGCTTACCTCTCAAAACACACTTAAGTCAGGACTAAAAGTACATAAAGGGGAAAAATTATCATAGGAAAAGGGTTAAATTAGGGGTGATAAGCCTAGGAAGATGTGAAAATGCCTTACAACAATTTACAGCACCTTAGCAAAAGGCTTGGAACGGGGTAAAGGGGTGTTGTTTAGGTGAATTGTGTTGAAAGGGTCTTATAAAAGTGAAGAAATGTGTTACAACACTTCACAACAGCTGAGTAAAACACCGTTAGATTATTGTTGAATTACAAGGTTTTAAGACTGAATCAAGGAAAAAAAAGGCCAAAATGAGTGAATAAGTGTCAAAGACTACACTTTTTGGCAACACATTTAGCCCCCACTTTAGTGAGAGTATGAACTTACTTCAAACTCACACTAAAGTAGCCGAATCATGTGTGTCGAGTAGGATCTAATGTAATCATGCTAGTAAGGTGAGATGACTATGATCAAGAGGGATGATCAAGCCCCCAGGATCAAGACCCCATGGAAAAAAAAACTTCAACACAAAAGATCACACAAGGAGTGATGTTAAAGGGTGAGAGAGAGAAAAGGTCAAATCAAGCTTTGACCATTTGTCTAGCTAGTTATGGATCAGATCTAGGTTGTTTGTCTAAGAAGAAGAAGATGTACTCACTCTAGGATGACAAGACTTTCGATTGTCCACCAGGTGAGAATGCCAAAAAGGTGGTGAGATACATACACATGGTTGGTATGCACTCACACACAAAAAGTTGGCTATGTGGAAAGTCATGCAGCTAGTTGGGCTTCCCGCTCAACCATACCAAATTTATACCTCTTGATAAATTTGATAAGGTGCCATAAAAGACAAGGGTGCGGTTCATGAGACAATCAAATCCTTGGATTATTATCTCATGAACAAGTGCAATATTACACAATAGTCATGCAAGTTGTGTTATGCAAGGTGGCCATGTATTCATAATGAAAAAATGCAATATGTAAAATGCAAAAGTGAAAAATGAAAAAAATAAAATGAAAAATGTAAAAAGGGTGTTCTATGGAGTCTTGTTTAGTTCATGTGAGGTCTTCAACTTAGGGAACATTACATCTAATGTCTCCAAAATAGGACCTATCAAAGGATAGAAGATTCACAACTTAGGGGATGCAGTGTGTCGCATCAGGCCACTAAGAGGAATGTAATATGCTAAGATAAGTCACACTTCTGAAAGAAATGTTACCGAATGTCATCCACAAAGCGAGAAAACACATCATGTGAAGTGACAAGGCTGCATTAGGAACCAATAACAAGAAAATTTAAATGAAAAAATAAAATAGTGCCAATGTATGCCCCCACTTTAAAGGAATTACTACACACTGTTTTGTGAGCAATTACTTTAAGGTAGAGAGAAAAAATGCAAAAAACAAGAAAATGACATGAGAGCCTACTTGGAAAGCCCTATGTCAAGTAATAGGTGTCCAAGAGAGGCTGCATCATGCAAAATAAGATAAAAGAAAGAGAAAAGGGGTTGTACCCAAAATGAAAAATAACAAACACATAAGGGATCTATGGATTTGGGGTCAGTTTGTTCATTGTTGCAATGTTTGTATAGTGAGCACAAAACTATCATCATTCCCCCAAATACATAGAATTGGAAGAAGACATAGAGAGAGTGAAAGGAAAGGAAAAGAAAGAGTCAATTTGGGTCAACATGGAAGAGACATAGGATGTCTCGATGCTTTGCATCATCTCCAAAAGGACAGCAAAAGAAAAATAAAAAGACAAATGAAAAAGAGCCTTGTTTTTGAGTCAACATGAAGGAGACATTGTCATCTCAATGCCTTGCATCATTCCCAAATGGAAGGAAAAAAGGAAATAAAAAAGGAAAAGAGGGTCATGTGGGTCAAGATGAAGGAGACATTGCAGTCTCAATGCCTTGCATCCTCCCCAAATGAGAGGAAAATGAGCAAAAGAAAAAGGAAAAGAGGTCCCTTTGGGTCAACATGGAGACATTGTGGTCTCAATGCCTTGCATAATCCCCAAATGGAAGGAAAAAAGAGAAAAATAAAAAGGAAAAGAGGTCCATTTGGGTCAACATGAAGGAGACATTGTGGTCTCAATGCCTTGCATCATCCCCAAATGGAAGGAAAAAAGGAAAAGAAAAAAGTGAAAAGGAAGGAATGACACATAGAAGAATGTAGATATATATAGAAGAATGTCACAAAGAGTAAGAAACATCAAACAAGATGGGGGATACATGAAACATAAATCCAAAAAAGAAAAAGAAAGACTAATAAGGTGCATGTGCATTACTCTGCAAGCAAGTCATCTGCTTCCCAATATTTCTCAGTATAAAACTTGGGAGGGAAACTAGTGAAAGGAACAACAACAATTTCTGAACTAGCATCAAGATCAACACTTGGCCTAGGATAATTTTCATGAATGCTCATGGAAGAGGAGACTAGTGAATTCAAGGTTTGGTTTACCTCTTCATCGATTCAAGCATTCTCATCATCATCATCATCATCTAAGCTGATGAAAATGGTAGGTCAAATGACATTATCACTAGTGGTATGTAAAATTGGTGGTGCGAGAGGTACAATATCAGGTTGTGGGGGTGGAAGAGGAGGGTCAACAAGCATGGCATCGAGCATAGGTGGGTTGTGATTTTTAGTGTTTTCTTCCTCACGAGATTGGCAAGTGAGAGAATGACAATGACACCTATGATCCATAGCCTCTTTATTAATTTTTCATTTCTTGTAAAGGTTCATGGGGGAAGGAGCAGGCTGGTCCACCATAGGTTGTTTATCATCCCTGCATGGGAAGGTAGGATGAACTATGGGTGGATCATCCACTTTCTCCTTAGCTTTGTAGACCTATTTAGTATGGGGAGGGAGAATGTAATTGCTATCATGATCCCTAGGCCTCTTGGATGATGTGGAAGAGGTTTCAGGTGTGGGTTGACTAGGTAGATCAAAGCCAGGTGGAAACATAGCTTCATCGAGGATAGGTGATTCTGAGGTAGAAGGAGGCAAGTTTTGAAGAGAAAGTTCAGAGATTTTCTTGGATTTGAAATTTTGATAGGCAATGAAAAATAAGTCTGGTCTAGGGGTGATGGGTTCCACTGGCTCAAGAAAAAATTCTTCCAAAGAAAAGTTACCCTTGGAGCATAAAGGATTAAATCAACTATGGTGGATAGTGAATATGTCATTGTCAATGGGAAACTTCACACACTTGTGAATGATATATGGGACCGCTTTCATTAAACAAAGCCATCGATGTCCAAGTCACAAATGAAATTGGTCTAATTGTGGTATGATGGAGAAGGTAACGTCCAATGTTTTCGGTCCTATTTGTAATGGGAGGGCAATCAATCCAATCGTTGGACACACCAAACCATTATGTGTTTTGACCCAAGCAGTAGGTCGATTATAAATATCTTGAGAAATATTGTGTAATACTAGGAATTCTTCGGTGATCACATTCTCACCATAGGCGGGATCTATGAGTATTTGATTAGTGGGCTTATCATAAATTTGATCAGCTATGTAGAGAGGACCATTAGGAATATTTCTTAGTATATCCTGTGGGGAAAAGGTGATCTCAAGGGGTCCTTTTGTTGGGCCCTTATGATGGATAACATAAATTTCTCCTACCATTTCATTAATAGGTGTGACATGGGTTACCATAGGAAGAGAAATGAAATGTGTATCGTGTGAGTCAACATTCATGACATCAGGTGGTGAAGTTTTGCTTCCTTTAACAAATGACACATTATGTTTGGGGATGGGGTTGGTGAAGATTTGCAATTTTTGGTTACGGGGTGCCACAAATTTATTTCTTTTATCATTGACGCCAACAATAGATAGAAAACCTAAATCAATTAAGTCTTGCACAAGAAGTTTGAGATGCTTGCATTGTTCAGTGTCATGTATGTTTTGTCAATGAAGTAGCAATAAGCAGTGGAATTATAGGATGAAGGTAACAATTTATTAGAATCAGGTATATGGATTGGAGGTAAAGAGATCATTTATTGCTGGAGTAATTGGGTCAAGGTATTATGAAGGGTTTCGGGTAAGGGTGTGAAGGTGCACTTAGGGTCTCCAAAATTTAAGTGCACTATAGACCTAACAACAACCACTTTCTTATTAGGAGGTGGTGTGGTTTGGGATGAAGGGATAAATTATAGAAACCATTTGTTTGGTTTACAAAATGGTTGGGGGTTGGATTGGGAATAAGTGTCAGACTTCTCAACTCGACTAGAAATGGACTGTGAATCACAACTGCTAGTTGAGTTATGATAGTCACAAAGTGCCATGCATAGGTGCATAAAAGAGGGGAACTTCATGAAAGTTAGTTTATCTTGCAGAGGTTTTTAGTGAACATCTTTTGCAGATGTGTGTTAGGTATATTAACATCAATCAATGAATAAAGTTCCTAATAATGAGAGATAAAATTAGTTGTCTTCTCATTAGTGTCTTGCTTGCATCTCATGAGGTCATCCAAGGTTTTCTTAGGGGCCATATGAACTTGGAAGTGATTAATGAAGGCATCCACTAGTTCATTGAATGAACTGATGGAATTATTGGGAAGGGAGGAGAACCAGTCCAAGGTATCATCTTTGAGAGTCCTTGGAAATAACTTAGCGATCAACTTGTCATCAAGAGAAAAGTCACTACATAGGGCAATATAGGCATTGACATGATTAGAAGGGTCGCCCTTCCCTTCGTACTTCTCGAATATAGGTATCTCTATTCCTTGTGGTAAGGGAGTGCATAGGATGTCAAGGGATAATGGATTACTATGAATGTAGTTGGTAGGGGAACCATATTGGCTTTGGTTGATGGTGGATATTTTTTTGTTGCATGGAGGTGATGGTGTGAAAAATTTGTGTAATAAGAGGGTCAGTGTAAGTGCTATGAGGTGGAAGGGAGATAGGGGAAGGGGTGAAGGTGATGGAAGGGGAAGTGGAAGGGATAGTAAGAGTAGGGACAATGGAAGAGGTTAAGGGGTGTGATGCCACAAGGGAAGTAGAAATGCTAGTAGGGATGTCATGGGAAGCTACCACATTACTAATCTGTTGCACAATGCTTGCCATGCTAGGAGATGCATAAGTGGGAATAGAAACTATGGTGGAGGGGGGAAGTGTAGAAGGTCCTCCTTAGCCAATCATAGGGGTGGGTGAGTTGGATACCTTGGGTGTAGAAGAGGCATGTTTTTCATAGATTTCTTCTATCCTCCTCATGATACGTAGGCCATCATCATGATCAAGTAAGTGGTGAAGGTTCTTGATGGAGGGGATGGCGGTGCCAGATATGGGCTCTAGGATTAATTCATGTTGATATTCAGCTAGATCAACATGGATGTGAAAGACCATATCATGTTGGAGGTCATTTTTATCACCGGTTGTGTCTCCTAGGTGTAAGGAATTGCTAAGGATAGTCTCTAAGCCTAGTGTACCATCATCAATACTAGGATTTGAAGTCTGAGAAATACCAAGATCTACAACAATAGTGTTGTTGTTGGATGCCATGATTCTATAACTTCATCTCACAACTGTATCGACAAGGGAACACCAAATTCTCATACAAGGTTCCCTAAGGATGGGGTGGAGACTAAGGCAATGGAAGCAAAAGTGAAAAAATTGCTTATAACTAAAATTGGATAACTAAACATAGAAATGCAAAACCAGGGAACTGTAATGCATAAAATACTAGAAAATTGCTTGAAATTTCATAGTGAACAGTGCCAAAGGACTAGGCTGCCTACTGTGGTGACTTAGTCCCAGTAGTGTTGTTTTTGAAAAATTTCAAAAAATTTTAACTACTTTTTATGCTTTGTCTAATTGTCTGCTACAAACAAAATTTATGTATTTTCTTACTAAAAATGTAATGTAAAGTGTATTCTAGCATGAACTTTCACTAATGCACTTTTTCTACAAACCATAGGATGAAAACAATGCAAAATTTTCAATGCAATGCAAGATGTTTCCTAAGATGAAATGCAAAATTAAAAAGTTAAACAAGTGGTCTACAGTCAGGTTCACCAAAATGAACCACCAAAAATGTAACACTAGACCTAGGGCAAGAGGATTCCTTCTAGTAGGCCCTTAGGGTTTCTCACTTTAGGAGCTCTTGGTGTGTGGGAATGACACTCTTTCCATTTGGTGGTTATGGGATTTTTGGCAGTTGCATTCAAAGGAAGGGTTGATTGATGAAGGTTGTGATGTGTGTGTTGTGTGGTTGAATGAAACTAATGCTAACTAAGAAATTTAAATGAAAGAAAATATAAAATAAGCGCAAACTAAACTATATTCCCTAAATGTATGCAAAACAAAAAGAAAACTGGAGGGATCAAAGATTGTGCACCTAGAAATGGAATGTTGTAGATGAGAGGTCCTGGAATGCTCTGGAAATTTTCTAAAATTAGTAGAGGGACACTTACACCAAGTTGGGCAACCTAGTCCTCTCGTTGGGAAACTCTATCAGACCGGGTTTCGGGGAAAAGGGTACCCAAAAATGCATAAACCCTTTTTTAGGCTTAGCACAGGGACAATGTCGCTAATAGTGGTGACCTAGTCCTCTTGATGCTTTATGAGGATTTAGGGTTTGATTCTGTGGGTCATAGTTGGTACTTTCTTCCTCTGTAGTAGTCTATGTTTGAAACTCTCGAAAATGACCTATAACTTGTCCTTTTGCTCCTTCTAGGGTTTGATGTTTTTATGTCACTTGAGTGGAATGTTTGTACTTTCTTCAACATTTTTTTCTTCACCAAATCTGAGTACAAACCTGCAAACACATGCAAAGACCAAGAAAATTTTGGGGTTAGAGAATAGGGGTTTTCCTAATTCAAACCCCTTTGATGGTAACCAAACCAAAATGAGAAAAAAATCAAAGGAGAGATGCTTGAATGATAAACATTGTAAATGCTCACCAAATCCTTTGTTGTTCAGGTCTGCAATAGGATAGAACAACTCCAATGGAGGTTTCTTGTGAAACCCTTGTGATTGATTGCTTGCTTTGGAGAATTGTGTGCAAGAGTACTTGTGAAGATTGAGTGAAGGTGAAAAAATTATCTTAGGACAGAGAAAAATGAGGGTGAAAACCCTTATTTGTACATGAAAAACCCTAATTTTCCCAAAATGCAACATGATAGGCTGACACTAGGGTTTAGGAGGCAACATTCTCGTTAGATTTTGTTTTAAATTTTAAATTTATGTCAAAAGATACTAGGTCACCCAAGGTGGCGACCTAGTCCACTTGGACGATTTCAAGTGGTGGTCGGGAACAAAATGTTGATTAATGATGTGTATTATGCTTGCCTCCTGAAACACACTTAAGTTGGGACTACAAGTACATAAAGGGGACAAAATTGCATAGGAAAAGGGTTAAATTAGGGGTGAGAAGCCTAGGAAGATGTGAAATTTCCTTACAACACTTTAAAACACCTTGGAACAAGGCTTGGAGAGGGGTAAAGGGTATTGTTTAGGTGAATTGTGTTGAAAGGGTCTTAGAAAAGTGAAGAAATGTGTTACAACACTTCACAACACCTTATTAAAACACCATTAGATTATTATTGAATTGCAAGCTTTCAAGACTGAATCAAGGGGAAACAAGGCCAAAATCCAAGGGAAAAGGCCAAAATGAGTGAAAAAGTGTTAAATACTACACTTTTTGGTGACACATATATGTATATGTAAATATATATATATATATATACAGATATATAAATATATACATATATGTGTATATGTATATATATATATGTATGTATGTTTAAGTAATATTTCTTTTACAATTTCCCTGTTTATCTATAATACTAATATGTTCCATGGTACTCTTTTTCCCTTATCTGTTTGAAGCTTGCTATTGTGAATTACTCTATTGTTTTTCGAATATTTGTCATTTTCCTATCTATAATATTTGGTGCCAATTATAATACCTCTCATACAATTACTCTATTTATGTTCTATATATATGTGTATATGTATATGTCTATGTTTGCAAGCATTGATTTTAACATGCACTTGACATTATATGTAAATATATATATATGTGTGTGTGTGTGTGTGTGTGTGTGTGTGTGTATAAAACTATATATATATAAATATATTTATATGTATATAACATACATGTGTATATATAGATTGTTGTTGCATTATGAAATGAGTGATAGTGGTTTTGGTCTATACATATGGATATATATTTTTGCCTATGTGTATATTTTTAAATATGAAAGGGGCATTTCA
>CM021109.1:150991318-151051318 GCA_007115665.2 Sequoiadendron giganteum | reverse complement strand
TTTTTCCCCATTGTTTGCTAGAAGCAACCTGTGATAAATTTTCCATTGCGATGGTTTACCTCTTGGAGATTTTGAAATTTTGCAGACTCCTATGAACTACAAACATAGCATTGATCTGTACCTTTGGTGTGATTTCGATATGCTCCATCTATGTATGCTTCCATACCTCTAGTAAGGTTCTACTTAATGTAGGTTTTTGGCCATCTCTTTTTTACCTTTCAATCTTTGGTGTGTTTGTAATAGTTGTTTTAAAATTTCTCTATTTCTCTATAATATTTAGTGCCATGCAATCTAGCTCCAACTTTGAATTGACAAGGCAACTATTACATAGATTGCTTGTGTTGTATCAATATGTTCCATGATGCTATTTTGCGCACTTCCCCATAATGGACTATTTATTTTTGTAGTTCACATGTTCTATTCTCTATGTTTCAATATGTTTTGCTTAGCATGACACTTTATAAGTTGCTTATTCCATATGGAAATCATGTTGATTACATGTTGCGTATATCTCTACTTTACCACGGCCATCCAAAAAAAATGTTCATAGCTGCCAAGTATACAATGTTCACATATCAATAACCCAATGTCATTTTTGATCTCTCCCTTGTGTATGCTTTTATAATTTACTATAGGATAGCATTGAACACTATTTTTGCTTCCTTCCGCATCATCGTACAATAATACCAACATGCATTGTCCCTTGTTCGAGCACACACTTGGCATCCAATGTTATTCTCAACCTTTTCCTTGTGTATGCTTTCGTACTTTGTCATAGCTCAGTATTGTACACTGTATTTATTTCCTCTTGTTCCACTACAAAAAACCACTGACATGCATAGACCCTTGCATGGGAATCTGCTTCTGATTCATAGCTATAGGAATGAGCTTGATGTACAAATGATTTATGAAACAATTGATGTGATTAAGGAGTTGGGTGTCAAGAGTGCGTAATCTGTCATGAAACCTTTGTGCATCAAGCTCATGGTATGTAATTGATAAACATGACACTATTTTCCCTTGTCGAGTATGTTGTTTTTGTAGATAGAGATTTAGATAATTGTAATTATGGGTTTTGTAGTTCATTGGTCGAATAACTATGTAATGCATATTGCAATAGAGATTGAAAAATTGAAGAAAAAGAGGAGCTATTTTTCCCTACAGAGCACGTAGTCAAGTGCTATGAAATTTGTGGTGTTTGAGAACACTTTATAATTCATGGCATTTCCAAATAAATTACAAATCACGCTATTCGCTACAAATTTTATAGCATTTCTAGCTGCATGTTTTGCAAGGGAAGAGTGATTTTGTGTGTGTGCATTGCACTTCCCCACTTGATGATTGTGTGCATTCAATATCATGTGTTATTCAACCATATTTCTTTTATTGTGCACTGGGTTGAGTGGAGGTAAATGCATTATTGAATATTTTAGTTTGAGCATGTATATTGTATTAACTGTATTGTGAAAATGACCCACTGTGAGGTTGGTTGGATAGAAAGCTATTGAAAAATGGTGTCATGCACCTTTGTTAAATAGTAAATTGGAGGGAGGTATGAATGCTATGCCCCACAACCTACAACATTTGACCTCTTGTTGTTGTTGTAAGTTGTGTTGCAATGCCTTTTTCCCTATTCCATACACATCTAAAAATAAGAGACATTTTGATAGATTGAAATAAAATGTTTCTTTCACTGTAAGCATAAACAAGGTTTGTTTTATAAAATTATATTTTATTAAGTTTTACATTCTACTATTTTCTTCATGCATGGCTAGATACGTTCTAGTGGATATCAAAATCAGGTATTTGTTTCTAGTTATTGTTTTGCAATTTATGCTTTCAAGAAAAGCCTTTCATATTCCTTCCATGTCTTTTTTTTAATGATATCTAGCTATTTTATCCATGAAATTTTCTATTACATAGATTGCTTGTGTTGTATCAATATCCACTTGCCCATAAAAAAGTGTTCATTATTGTAGTTCACCTATTCTATCCTGCATGTTCTTAAGTTTTAATTATTGTGTCTTTCCTTTTTAATTTTCACTATGGGATGCTAAGACTTTTGTTTTTCAAAAATAAACGTAATTTATTACTTATGTATGCATAGATATATATTCGTACATTCATTGAGGTTGCCCCGCTCTTAGCACAAGGTATACCTGCATCTTGTTTATGTGATCTCTTCTATTGCAGACACAATACATATTATTTGTTATAAACTATACAACTATTTATATTTCTTAATTTACATATTATCTATGAGTTAAATATGTTTCCCGTACTAAAATTCAAATCCTCTTTTTGACTAACTATATCTGATTGAAACCATTTTAGATTGAAAACTATAACATAGGAAAAAATACTAGAAAGAAAATAGTTAAAGGATATACAAATCAAAGTAAGATACATTAAACAACAAAGCACAAAGGAAATAAACAAAACAATAATTGAAACACTCTCACCAAATATCTGTATACTCCTTCGAATTATCTTTGTTGTCCTTCTCCATTTTTCTGTGATAGTATTCTTGCCCTCAGATTTTCAGTATGTGTGCAAGGATAGCCTTGATGTATGTGATTATAGAAAAATATCGAAGTTAACAATTCATTTCCAAAAGTATATCGATTTCGAGAGGAGTAAAATGATGAAAGATAGATCAATTTATAGAAAATTGATCATCTGAAAGATAGGCTAGGATCAAAAGATCAATAGATGATTGAGATCAAAAGATTAAACATACATTATGATAACTCTTATTACTGACATGAGTGATAAAAACTAAGAATAGGGATAAAGATTAAATTATGATTTAATCTTCGAGTTCGATATTCGAAAATAGAAGAATAATGTTTGAATGACAAAGATAAAGATAAATTAAAAACAACGTTCTATTCGAATGCACACAGAAAAATTTAATTAATTAAATAAAGATATTTAATTAATAAGCATGTACATGCATACGAGTTAGAACTCAATGAATGACTGGTTGTCATAGAGAGTTTACTCGTAAAAGGCACTCAAACATTAAATCAGGAGATAACTAATTGATTCAAATAAATCTCAAGTCGAGTGAGAATGAATACTTAGATAACTTAAATAATTATCTAAATATAGAGGAATGTGTTAAAAATAGAGCTTTATGAATTAAATGATTTATTTAATTTAAAATTCGACATTTAAGAATTAATTAAATAAATAAGACTTATTTAATTGAGTGATGAAAAGGTTAAATGAATAATTAAATAATTAAAGCATTTATTTAATTATAGTTGAAAACATGATAAAGATAAATTATATAAGAATTTATTTAATTTAAGGACAATAAAGTTAATTAATGACATAATTAAATAAAGAATATTTATTTAATTAATCAGGATAGAATAAAGACAATGTGAATTAATTAAATAATTAAGATTATTTAATTAATAGATGAATAAATGTTAAAGTGAATTAATTAAATAATTAAAAGTTATTTAATTAATAGACAAGAAAGGACTTTAGAAAGTAATTAAATAATTATGATTATTTAATCATGACTATGAAAATATGAATTATGAATAAATTGAAGTTGCAGGCTTAGACCAAATTCCAGTGTCTACATTTTCCCCTCTTTGATACAATGTCATTTCAGCATTGTGTCAAATAAAATTGATCAAAAAAATGCCCCATTCATGCCCCAGTGTAAAATAGGTGAAGGTATGCCCCCTTGGGAAAATTGATGAATTTGCGAAAAAATTCAAAAAAATTGGAAATAGTCCCGATAAGTCAATTTGATAGCCAGAAACGTAGTGGAGTTGACGAAAATGAGTTTGGAGGTGTTTGGTGCATGTATGGGTCAATTGAATATGGAAGTTAATGTGGCCAATAGACAAGGTCAGAGGAAATGCCACTCTAAACCCTAGGTATAAATAGAAAAGCGGTGAAAATTAAATTTATTTTCACCCTCCTAGTTTAGAAAATTTAGTTTTTTACTCTAGACACCTAGCGACAATGTCTCCAATTCCCTACTCACATCATCACACCTATCACATCCAGAAATTTAGGCGAGATGTAGATACGGGCCTCCTGGTATGTAGTCAAAAACCAGCTCTTGAAATTTGAATTTGCATGCTTTTTGATGCATTTATTTCATGTTTTTGTTAGGAGTCACTTTATTAGAAAAACACGTGTATTTGCAATCAACGCATCTACATTTGGAATAACGCATTTTTAAATTCATGTCCTAGGATAGTGTAGGTTATTTCTAAATGCACACATTTGTTTTTGTATGTACCACATATGTATAGTTACATCGCATTTGCCATTTTTTTCGATGCATTTAGAATTATGTTGCGTATTTGAAAATTATTTGGCACATTTGTTTTCTTTCATGGTCTGTTGATTATGCATGTATGTATTATTACTCATTTGCATTGTAGAATGCATTTACATTTTAGATCGACGCATATGGAAGTTTGAGATGAATTTTCAAATTTAAGTGATGCATGTGATATTTTGTAATGCATTTGCAAATATAATGATGCATTTGATTGGTATGGAATTTTGTAACTTTGGACTAGGGTAGGTTATTGATTTTGACATGAGGCATGCATAATTCCATTGCAGGTTGTATTGGATCCTATATATACCAAAGATTTGAGATCATTGACTTTCTACTTCTGTGATAATTTGCATAGTGAGGAGAAATGATTTCTGTGGAATTTGGGTTTACATCATGTGACATTCATGCCCACTATTCAGGAAAACTGGGGACTGTTGACCGCATTGTGCGAGCGCTGGCATTCAAAGACATCATCATTTCATCTACCTACTGGTGAGGTGATGATGATGTTAGAGGATGTGTATAGGATTCTTAGATTATCTTTTAGGGGGCCTAGGGTCATGTATGATACATAGAGGGGATTCGTGGAAATATGCAAATATTATCCCCACTGGGACATCAGACAACTAGGGATAGACCACTATGAGATTAGATGGCATGTGTTTGTGTAGAGATATAGGAGATTAGATTGTCTATTATGTACATTGATTGGTGGTATAGTTCTTCTTGACTATCGAGGTCATGTATTCCCTATAGGATGCAGGGAAATACTTGTTGGCATACTGGAGAGATGGGTTATTTATGCTTGGGGCCCTTGTTTATTAGCCATGTTGTAATTTCATTTACATGATATTGCCTATAGAGAGGCATAGTCCAATGATTTGTGGTACCACACTCCTAATGATATGGGCATGGGAACACATAGCCATTTTATATCTGCTTATTACAACAGAGATTCAACAGGGATCGCCTTATGTCTACCATTAGGCGACGGCTAATACCCAACATCATGTTGGTGATATAGGATACTATATACATGCCATCGACATGATGTTTTAGTTTATATGGAGGCCATATATGGATTTCCCATAGTGGTCACATGAGGACGAGCATTTGACATATTGCCAGCAGACACAATACTTGATTGGACAGATAGTCTCACACATGCACATCATAGAGATACATTTAATAGATCATGTTTTGAGACATTTTGGAGAGGTTCACGATGAGGCTCGAGGTCAAGTAGAGTATGTCTGATTTTTTAGAGAGGTGACTCTATGGGGAGATGTGATTTGGGTTGCCACTATAGAGATAGACATTGATGCATTATGGCTAGTACAGTGGGGTTGGAGAGGTAGAACAATAGATTTAGGCATGATAGAGGCATATGATCATTGGTGGGCCACTCACAAGCCAGTGCCATTGACAGATCCAAACCAGGATGCTCTAGTGGAGAGGTGCAGGATAGGCCCACAAGGCAGACATGGTAGAGGTAGAGGTTAGAGGGGTGAAGGTGGTAGAGGGGATGATGGAGATGGAGGTGGTCGAAGGGGTGATGGCAGGGGGAGGAATGGTCATAGAGGATGAGGCCTGCATTTATCACCTATCCATGAGGAGGAGAGGGAGGGAGAGGATATTCCTATGGTTGATGTTGAGATCGATAGAGAGGAGCATGAAGGATAGGAGGATATTTTTGAGGAGCATGCAAAGGAGGAGGCAGGTAGGGAGGAGGTAGAGGTGGGTGCCCTTGATCTACTCACTGGCTATCAGGATGATGAGGAGGAGGAGGATGAGATAGATGATTAGAAGAGGGAGTTGCATGATAGGATTTTATAGGAGATGGAGGATGATGGGATGGAGAGACCTCGACAAGATTATACAGGTCCTGTTGATCAGGGTAAAGTGGATATGCATGCCTAGGTAGCATCTCTAGAGGAGACAATGAGGGTTATGATGTCAGAGTGGGATGCACTGTAGATGGAGAGAGACAAAGCATATATGGATAGGGATCAAGCCATAACTAAGAGACATGAGATCGAGAAGTGGTTTAATGAGATCAAAGGTCTTTGTAGCGGTCCATTTGATAGTTTCGCATGGGATTTATTTAGAGCTATGGAGAGAGTGACATATTATAGGAATCTTTATGAGCTAGTGGTTCCTCTTGAGGGATGAGCTTCTAGTTTTTTGGAGGCACATAGTGGCAGGTCCCAAAGGAGGACTCACATGAGGACAGTGAGTACAGAGGGGGTTGAGGGGTCTCGTAGATCTGGACCATATGACAGGCCTCCTTCTACACACAGGTCATCAAGATCTTGTCATCAGTCATCTTCACAGTCTCCACATGGGAGCAGTGGGAGTTCTGGACAGGCACATGTATTGATATTTATTGAGACATTATATTTTGATCATAGAGTTCATGGGCTTTATTTTGATAGATACATTATTAAATTGTGATGTGACACTTTTTGAACGATATATATATATATATATGATTTTGGTAGTGATGATATGTAGTTCTATTTATGATTATGCAGTCTTTTTCTTATGCATGTGTTCTATATGATATGTTATTGTCTATCTGATATGCACATGTTATGGATGATCATATCTACATTATGATGTGTTTATGCAGCCTATTATGTGATGTTGATTCTATATGATGATGGATGCATGTACTTTTATGGTATCCTTGGATGTTATGTATATAATTTATGATTATGAGATGCAATGTGATATTTACATATACAATGCTATCTACATGTGATGCTATATGTTTTCAATTGTTATGTACATGTAATGCTTTCATTATGTACTCTATGATGATTGAATGCCTATTAGCCATGATTCCCTGATATGATAGATGCCTATATTTTTGTGTTTTTTGAAATGCAAGATATATATGATTTACAATGTATGATATTTACATGATGTTTCTAACATGAATGCATATGTAGGATGCTTTATATTTTTGTGTGTCACAGGAATCTATCATAATGCAAGAAAGAAGAAATTTTAATGGGGAAATAAATATGAACAATAAAAGACATTGATGTTAGCATTAGCAATCTTCGATATTTTGTCGAATCACAAAAGCTTTGCACTTTATGATCATTGGGCTATAACTAATAGAAATGGAGAAAAACACCATGATATGGCATAGATCAAGGTGTGGAAGGTCACCTACATGATAACAACAAATAGTCACAGATAAGGACTGTCTTAACTCATACTAAGGGAAAAGTTTCCCTAGTCTTTTTGTCAAGAAAAACCACAGACAACAAACAAATAAAAGATGGATCATGACACATCATTGCTTCTCTAAATCCTTCATGGGACATCCTTGAGGAAACTAGTAACATGACTAAAAATCTGAAGTTAAAAGACAGTCAACAAATAGTATTCAAAGAAAATGGAATTCTGATGCATCATTGCCTCTCTAAATACTTCATGGGACATTCTCGAGAAAGGTAGTAACCGAACTCAAAGGCAAAGCCAATAAGATAAAATCAAATAAGCCATAAAAATTTCTAAATCCAAAAGAAATATTTTCCAAAATTTGATATGTTGTTTTTTTTTTGATAATTTGATTGTTTGACATAGCCAGATGTCAGGGATGACACATAGCGTATAAGAAGTTGAGTCTAGTTTCGACTTTGTGACTATCTTTGTAAGGAATGACAAATCCTGGTTTCATAAAGACACATATCATATAACACATTGAGCTTGATGTTGTTGATGTGACAAGCTACATAAGGCTATGATGATTACTAATGTATTTTTCCAAGAAGAACCCATCTTTTATACGACAAAAGTTTGAATGTTTTGGCAATTTTCTTTTTGGTCCAACTTTTGACATTGCTGGCGTGTTTGCTTGTTAATGCATGACTTGTCTTGATGTTTTGACTATTGTGTGTGTGTGTTGAAAGTATATGAATTGACGTACCCTAAAGTACTAACCTAGTGCGGCCTTGGGGGCTCATTGATTGATGGCCTTTCCTACGTTATACACATAGAGACCTCGTAGTTCAACTAACTTTGAATGACTGAAATGATTGATAAATGTGTACTCAACATGGTGATATTTCATGTGTGTGATAGTAAAATTGATAAACCTTGATGGATTGATCTAGTACAACCTCGAGGGCTCATTGATTGATGGCCTTGCCTATGTTATACATGCAAAGACCTCGTAGTTCGACACAACCAATGACTTTGACATGTACAAAGAATGAGTCAGGATTCGATATGTGTGATATGTAACAAACCTAGAAAGATAGACCTAATGCCTCGGGGGCACATCAATAGATGGCCTTGCCTATGTCCAGTCCTAGAGACCATGTAGTTTGACTATGTCTGTGACTTACTTGAATCAACTAACTCTGACTCTATTTTTGGGATTTTGACATGTTTTGATTTTTTTTGTCTTTTTCAAGTTCAAGACATTTTATGTCATTTTTGAGTTTTTTTTAGGACATTTTATGATGTTGGGATGGTATCTACAAAGTTTGAATGATGTAGGTCAAGGGTTTTCCCCCAATTGGGTATAAGACCTATGAGATGGAGTGAAAAGATGGAGTGGAATTGATGTCAATTGTTGCAAGTTATGGATAGGACAACCATTTATTATGGGTGATGGTGGAAAAGTCTGACTAGAATGATGGTAGACAAAGGAACAAAGTTGACTACACATGGCACCTATTTGCCAAGTTTTCACCATGGTACTTATCCATAACGCCACCAAAGTGGTTTTCACTATTGGACAGATTATTTATCTTTACTATTTTATTGATTTTTCAATTTTTTTTGTGTTACAAAGACACCTATTTGCGAGGTTTTCATCAAGGTAACAATTTTATTCTGTTTTCTATTTTTTTGTATTTTAATGGTTAAGAAAAATTTCTCAGAAGCTATGCATAGAACCTCTTCAAATGAAGGTTGTTGATCGATGATAAAAGTGGTTCTCCTTCAGGGGTTGAGAGTTGATATGCTCCTGATCCAATGGCTTCTATAACAATTTAATGTCCTAACCAGTTTGGTTCAAAATTTCCTGACTTCTCTCTTTTAGCTTGATTCTTCGGGTTCTCCATTAAGACCAAGTCACCAATGTCAAAATGTCGATTTAGAACTTTCCTATTATAGCCGAGATGAAGAGGGTTTTGATATGCTTGAAGATGATCTCGTGCATGTTGTCTTTGTTCATCTAGGAATTCTAAGTCATGTAGTCATGACACACAGTACTCTTCATCATCAATATGACCTTTCAAAGATACCCTTAGGGAAGGAATTTCAACCTCAATAGGTAGGATAGCTTAAGAATGAAATACCAGGGAATATGGAGTGGCACCGGTGGGAGTACAGATGATTGTGCGGTAAGCCTATAAGGTAGGATTTAGTTGTAAATGGTAGTCACGACCAATGTTATTGATAGTCGTTTGGAGGATTATGATGATTGTTTTGTTAGATGCCTTTGCTTGGCCATTACCTTGTGTATAATATGAGGTGGAAAAGTAATGTTGGATATGGAATTCTTCATAGAGATGGTATACTTCTTGGTTTTTGAATGGACAACCATTATCCATGATGATGGGTTTAGGAGCCGGTGATATAGGCCATAGGAATAGCCTCAATATTTTTGGTGAAGTTCTCGATGGTGGTAATGATGAACTTATGACCATTGGACGATGGAGGGTGTATCTTACCTATGAGTTCAAGTCCCCATTGGGAAAAGGTCCATGGTGAAGTTATTGGTTGGATCTCTTGTGCTAGCGCATGTATCAAGTCTCTATATCTGGCACTGTCAAATTTCTTGATGAAGACATATCTGTTTTTTCCATTATAGGCCAATAATACCCTAATCTCATAATCTTCTTGGCTAAGGTAGGACTGCTAGAATGGGATCCAAAAATACCTTCATGTACTGCATGTAACATTGCATGTGCTTCATCAACATCGATACATCTTAATAAGGTATTATCTAAGGCACATCTATAAAGGGTATCTCCGATGATGGTATATTTGGAAGACTTGTGGATAAATGTCTTATGTTGGTTATTCAAAAAGTCTAAGGGTAGGATTTGGGAATGGAGGTAGTCATATATGTCCTTGTACCATGGGGAAGTAGGACCAAAAATCATACACACCATCATAGAATCTGGGACGTCATAGGCAGGGACCAAAAGTTGTTCTACCAAAAACTCAAATTTAGGCACATTGCTAGGTATATCCAATAATGAACCAACGGTCGCCATAGCATCTATTGCTCTATTCTGAATGCAAGGTATTTGTTGAAAGTTGATGTTATCAAATTATTGCTTAAAACTATCTTCCATGCGCTTGTAGGGGGAAAATTTCTCATCTTTAGTTTCATATTCGTCATTGACCTGCTAGACTACTAGTTGAGAATCTACATAAACATGTAAATTCTTAATTTTCCATTGCACTACCATTTTTAATCCTATCACAAGGGCCTCATATTCCGCTATGTTGTTTATGCAAGGAAAATAAATCCTGAATGACTTGGGAATGGTCTCATCTTGTGGTGTAACAAAAGTATACCAACTTTTGAACCATGATTAGTGTGAGACCTGTCAAAGTATAATTTCCATGTGGTTCCTTTATCAATGGTGAAGATGAAATCATCGGGAAAATCTACCACTAGAGGATGGTCATCCTTAATTGGTGCATCTACCAATTGATCTACAATAACTTGTCCTTTTATAACTTTTCTTTCCACATACTGGTTTTCATATTCACTAAGTATCATTACCCATTTAGCCATTCGGCCAGTTATTGCTACTTTACTTAGGAGATATTTCAGAGGATCTATCTTGGCAACCAACATGGTTTGCGGTTTAGCATATAGTGCCTATGTTTTTGAGTAGCAAAAAATAGTGCAAGATAGGTGTGTTCTATGTTACTATAGTTTAGTTCATATCACACGAAAGTATGGCTTATGTAGTACACTGCCCTTTCATGAACTTCATCATCATTCTATGAAAGTAAGGCTCCTAGTACTGATTGAGTTGCCGATATATAGAGTATCAAAGGTCGGTTATCTATAGGTGGCATTAACACAGGCAGTGTAAGGAGATAATCCTTGATATTTTGAAAATCTTATTAGCATTTGGGTGTCCATACAAATGGTACCTCCTTTTTAAGAAAATGTTGGAATAAATGTATCTTGTTAGCTAACTATACTATGAAGCGTCTAATAGACCGTAGTCTCCCTTGTAGTGTTCTTAGCTAACCAATGTTGGTTGGTAGAGGCATGTCCATTATAGCCTTTAATTTTTTTGGGTCCACTTCATTGCCTCTTCTAGAAATGATATATCCTAGAAGTTTTCTTGATTTTACACCAAAGACACATTTTTTTGGATTCAGCCTTACATTATAATTCTCTAGTCATTGGAATATATGATCTAAGACTTTCAAATGATTTTCTCTTGTTAATGATTTGGATATTATATCATCAACATAGTCTTCCATGAGAGTATGCCCAAGGTCATGGAATATAGTCATCATTGCATGTTGATATGTAGCTCCAACATTTTTTAGCCCAAAAGGTATAACATTCCAGCAATATGTTCCCCATGGACATGTGAAAGTTGTCTTGTGTTGGTCCTCAACTATGATTATGATTTGATTATACTCAGAGAAAACATCCATTAGGGATAGCATCTCATATCCTACTGTAAGGTCCATTATCATGTCAATGTTTGGAAAAGCGAAGTCATCCTTAAGACATGCCTTGTTGATATCTCTAAAGTCTATACAAATGCAAATTCCCCCAGATGGTTTGGTTATTGGCACAAGATTTGAAATCCATTCTGCATAGTTTATGGATCTGATGAATTTGACATCCAATAGTTTCTTAAGTTCTGCTTTGACTAGTAGAGCGATATGTGGATGCATCTTTCTTAGCTTCTGCTTGATGGGCTTAACACTTGGCTGTAATGGTAGATGATGCAATATGAGGTATGGATCTAGCCCAGGCATATCAGCATATGACCATGCAAATTTTATCTCTCTTTGTAAAGAAGTCTCAAAACTCTTGTTGTTTTGTCTCTATCAAAAATGTTGTAAAGTATATTACCCGAGGGTTTTCTTCAGTGTTTATGTTGACCTCAACATACTCTTCTACTAACATTGGTGACTTTTCCTGAGCAACAAAGATAATGTTCAAACCTCCATCCTTGGGTGCCTCAAAGATGTTTTCAACCTCGGATGCGTCCTTTATTTTTACTATTTCTTTGTCCAAAGGTGCCTTTTGGTTTTCACCTAGGGACTTGTCGTTTTCATCATTTCATTTTTTTTAATTTTTTTTTTCATTTTTGTGACTGGAGGTGTGAACATACTCCCCAAAATATGCCATGTCATCCAAGTCTATGGTAAAGCCAACTTTATGATCACCTCTAGGTATGCCTTCTCTAAGTCCCATGAACTCAACTATTGCTTCATCATTCTCGAATATGTCTAAGATGGGTGTAACTTGTTGATCCAAATTGATAAGTTGGGGATATACAAGGGGCACATCATCATCGGAGTTATCAAAAGTGGTGGTTGACATGGTCACAAATTTTTTGGACTAACTCATTTTTTTTCTTCTTCCTAGGGATAGGTAAACTCTAATTTGGAACCATTGTAAGGGCTAGGTCATTAGAAGATGGTTCGTTTGATTCCCAAGAGGTAGGGTCAAGGGTATCCAAATAATAAAGCTTAAGCCATTCTTCTTTTGACAAGGAATTTTTAGGACAGGGGCTAGATGGATTTGGTGTGGGTTGTAGCATTTTATCAAGTTCTCCAAATAACTTATCTAGGTCCATTATGCTGGTAGAGGAAAGGGAATCCCATTCATATTCATTTGAGTTAGGGGAGTCATAGTAGAATGGGTCAAATGGTTCGTGGGATATCTCAATGTCTTCAGAAGCACTTACTTACTCTTGTAATGATAACGAAGTACCTAGAATACCAATTCTAATTGGTTGGAACCCTAGCCCTAGGCCTTTTGTTCTTCATGAGACAATGATTGGTTCAGTCCTTCCATTCTGATGTAGCCCTAACCCACTATGTATGTCATGTCCTTTGAATTTTATTATCATGAAGCCTTTTCCATATATATCCTTAGATATTTGAATAGACGGTGGAGGGTTTTTATTATCCTCATTATACAACTAGGAGGTGACATCTTCTTGGTCCATAACTTCCTTACTTAATTCTCCCCTTTTTGTGAATTTCATTATAGGAGGTACATGTATTCTGACAAATGATTGTTTCCTATCTATTGTGGATAAATCGTACGACTTAGGAGGAACTAGCTGTCTAACACAATAGGACACTTTCATGTGATATTCTCCACAACCCTTATCTTGGATCTCGACCTTAGGAGTGGAAGATGGTGTTTGTGATGTAATCGACTTGGTAAGAGTTGATGGATCAACATACAAGGATAAAGTGGAAGATGGAGCCTCTTGATTAACTTGAACCTATCATTGTTGTATTTCACATAGGCTTGTGCAATATTGGAAAGGATCTGGATCACCATCAATTGTGATCTTTGTGCCATTGTATGAGAATTTAAGACACTAATGATGAGTGGAAGGTACAACTTTCATTGCATGTATCCAAGGTCTACCCAACAAAAGATTATAGGGAAGGGTGAGATCCAGGACATGGAAACTAGTGTCCATAAATGCATGGCCAATCCTATTAGGGAGTGTGACAACTCCTTTAGATGATCTTTCCTCATCATCATATGCCTTAATAATTATAGTCTTAGTGGTGTTTGTTGTGCCTATGGCACACATGCCTCATTCAGAATGAGGACCCTCTTTTCCCTATTTTGTTTGCCGGGTCCCTTCTTGCTTTGCCCCATTTTGCATGTCCTTTTTGCACCCTAAAGGTCAACTCACCCTCCAAAGTCAAATTTTGAGTTTGACCAAATTTGGTCCCCTTTTGAAAATGTTAAATATTTCGCCTTTTCGGGTCTGACCTGCCGGGTTTCCCCTCCCGGGTTTCCCTTCTTAGAATTTTGTTCCAGATTGGCTATTGCAGATGACTATGGCCATATGTCTTCCTGACCTACTAGGTCCAGTCTGTCGGGTTTCCCCTCCTAGAATTCTGTCTCCAGAATTCTGTTTGCTGACGGTAGTGGCTGGACATCTTCTTGACCGTCAAACCCTGGTCCTCCCGCCACTACAGCGAATTTGAACTCACCAAACTCTCTGGCTATTGTAAGAAACATTAAATTGTTGTATTAATGGCAGTTTTGGCTATTTAATTAGATTTTATAATTGTCATTTTCATGCTACCAAGCTGATAGAAATTTGGAGAGCTTATCGGCATCCGACATTCTCTGCCCCCAAGCCCGAGCTTTCGTTCTTCCATTTTCACATGTTCTATAGTATCCTTCTTCAAGATTTTGAGGTGCATCCACTGTCCATGCACCTTGTCCTCCTTTTTCTGAAATTTAGGGTTAATATTAAGTAAAAATGTAAAAATGGATTAAAATCTGGTAGATGAGTACTCCCACCTAAAAACCCATGTTTTAAAATGTGAAAATTTGATCGTTTGAAGAGTCAAAATTCAAACTGGAGCTGGACCTCCCCATCGTTGTTCTTCAGAACAAGCAACCACCTTACCTAGGCCAAGACTTTCCCACAACCATCTGCACAAAACTTCAACTTAAACTTCAAAGTTGACAGTTGTTGAACTTGCACCGAATCTCGGCTTCCGGATTTCCCTTCGCAGGTTTTCGTTGTGCCCCTGCCGTTTAAAACGACCTCTCTTGAGTGTCTTTCTAACCCTAGTATCTCGGGCTCATGAGGCCTGTTCCAAACTTGCAAAAAATCAAAAATCGGCCAACGCACAAACTATCCCCAGGATCCGACCCTTAGAGTTCTATTCCCAGAATTCCCTTTCTAGTTCGTCGTTGTGAACGACCTGCCTTGAGCATCCTTTCGGACCTCAGACCCCGAGCGCATAAAGTCCTTTCAAAATACATGGAAGAAAAAAGTTCCAAACTCAATTCGAACTTCAGACTCCAAAATTCCATCTTCGGGATTTCGTTCTAGTGTCGTCGTCTCAAACGGTGAATCTGGGATGTCTTTTCGACTCTCGGACCTCGGTTCCCTTTTCACCTTGCGTAAAATCCGAACGAAGAAATAACACCCAAACACCCTTCAGACCCCAGACTCCGAAATTCCATCCCCAGGATTCCGTTCCACCGGATCCATTTTATATGCCCAAACCTGACCGATTTTTTGACCTCGAGGTCCCGACCCTTGGTCCATTGCTTGGCTCTCCCAACTCCTGAAATTGTCTCTAGGGATTACCCTCCAGAATTCCTCTCCCGAATCGCCTCTTACATTTCACCATCCCGCATAGCTGACCCGTAGCTACTTCCCAATGATGGCAATCCGAGCTCCGAAATCCAACAGCCAGAGTTCCATCTTCCCTATGCCATTTCTAGCAGCCTTCCTACAACTGATACTCGAACACCTAAATGAAGGTTCAAATGACCTCCAAATCCAAAATGGACTTCGACCCACTTGCTAAAATTAGGTCTTCCTTCATGGTAACCCTAAATTGAATAGATCCAACATCAGAAAGCACCTTTGGGAGTTCCATGCCTTGTTTGCCCTTCCAAATGACATTCTGCCAAGGGAATTCTAGCCCTGGGAACCAGGATTGCCTATTTTGCCTCCTTATGATGTTTTCTCAGATGATAGGCATTTATCAAGTATGAATGACAATTGCAGAGCTAACTTTGATATGTAGGGAGTTGTTTGAGGCTATTTTCCCATATTTAAAGTTACTGATTCACGTCTCTTTATGTAGGATTTATGGAATCCGACGCAGGAACTTCTGGTGCCTCCAAGGAAAAGGGGAAAGGAACAACCAAAGCACCATGGGGAAAGGAGGACAAGGATCAGATGAAATACAAGTTTCAAGGGGTGCCCTTACAATCTCGAATCACCACTCTTTGGAGAGATGTCATAGATACCAATATCGGTCAAGTCAATATTGATGAGTTCACACAGAGTGTCAGTGTGAATCCCAAAACAGAAAATGCAAGATTGATAAGGAGCAGCGGACTTGCCAAAGCTGTAGGCTTCCCACTAGCCTTGGTGGCCCCAAAATTTTGTGATGGTGTGCATAGAGAGGCATATCAGACTGAGACCAAAACTATAGTGGACCAAGATGGGAATATTCTTGCTAATATGTCCCCATCAGGTATAATGACAACTTTCCACATCCCTACCTTTAAGAGCATGGAGACCCCCACCATAGAAGAATGCAAGGAGTTATGGGAGCAAGATCTGTTGACATGAAAGAAACTAATCAATCAGTATTGGTTGAAGGATAAATGAGGTAGCACCGGCAAGCTCCCTCATGATCTTTTTCGTAGTGATTTCTTCAAGGATTACCATGACCTCATGACCTTCCTAAGCTGAGTAATGGGCCTTCTTGTTGTGGCCTTCTTCTAGGAGTGGATGTTTTACTTTGTGGAGAAAATTCTCCACGATGATGGCACTACCTTTTATTGGGGGAGATAATCAGTGACTGCTTCCATGAACAATTTACAAATGTGAAGAAGACCTCCAAGTTCTTCATGAAATCCTACTTGGTGTACTCCCTCGCTAATCAGCTACATTATCATGGATTAACTACAGTGCCTAGTGAGGCATTGGGAGAAGAACTCAAACCTTATGATAAGTACCCTCAACTGTAGTACCGAAACTTCAAGAAGGATTATTGTAGGGTGAATGACGCATTCATTGCCTACAACATTCAGTCTCTAGGAGGCGACTTTTAGAGAAGAGTTTCTTAAAGTGCCAGGGCCCTCCTCAGGAAATACGCCTTCCTATACATACAATTTCCAAGGGTCACTTACATCTGTGCCTAGGGATTCACAAAAAGACCAAACAAGCTACCCCGATACCCCAATGACCGAATTATACTATTGGAGCTGACTTGGCAGCTGTAGCACATTCATAATATCCTGAGAAACAAGCATCTAGCAGGTACACCTTACCCCATTGGACTCGGCCAAGGAATGTATAAGATTCATAACTCCTAGTGTGCGGGATACTCAGAAAGGGAGTTGGCCAAGTATCACTTCCGGCAATATAAAACTCGGCCCCAAATTGACCCATATGGTCATATCAAAAAGGCATTAGGATGAGAGTATGCCCACCTCCACAATGATGAGGATTTTTGGGCTAATTGTAGAGATGATATTGAAGTGCGGTTTTGGCACTACATGTGCATGAATTCCCTCTAAGTGCGGAGAATAAACTTGTGCCCGGTTCCTTATCAACTTGAGGAGGATGAAAGCACATTGATCGATCCGGGATATGATATCATCACCAATTTTCCACTACCTATGATTGATTGGAACAAGCGAGAGGTTGATGACCTCGATGTACTCACTAAACCTGTCAAGATCCAAACAAAGGTGTGGATCGACCAATAGGTGGCCCGATTGAAACAATAAGGAGTTTCCTTAACGTTTAAGGGACTCGAAAGTGAACCAAGTGGCTCTGATGTTGGGCTAGCTACCACTACAATTGGGGAAACATCCAAAACCCCACCATCTATCAAAATGAAAAAGAGAAAAGAAGCTAGTGAGCAGTTGCCCAAGCCAAAGATTTATGCCCGAAAGGCATCAGATGGCGAGCAGCCCAAGAAACAAAGGAAAAAAATTAGAGGTGTGGAGATGTCTATAATACCCAAAGGTCCACTCCATGAGATCAAGGGGGATGGGTCTGACCCGCTGAGGTCTCCATCTGCTGCAATTTTTGTTATTATTGCCACCACCCCGCATACTTCGCTTGCAGTTTCTACTTCCTCCCTGCTTGCGGTGGAAATTTGTGTCCACCTTGCTTCTACCTCTCCAATCATGCAGGTCATACCGGTGGATTCATCCTCTGCCATGACATCAGTGATCTCTTCTTCCTATATGACTCCTTCCCTTCCCTCCATTTTTACTACCACAATGCCTGTCCTCAACCTCTCGGAAATCCTTTGTAAAGTACATGCAAAATGTGCCATCTGAGCTTTCAGTGATGCTTACTAGTCCAATGGTGTAGACTTCAATAGCTCAGGCCATGGCCAACAATCCAGCTCTCTCTCTGCCTTCCAAACCACCAAGGATGGAGGCAACAATGTAGATATCAGATGAGCTTGAGCGACAGTAGCTAGAGGCTACGAAGAGGCCAGAAGATGAAGAATTTGAATACCTTGAGCACCCTTTGTTCGAACGCTAAGAGATCAATGAGGTGGCCTATGAATCTTCCAATGAGGACAGCGATGAAATTGACATTGAGTTAGTCTAGGAAACCCATGATCTAGAGCTTGAGGCCAAATGGAGCAACCAACTTAAGGAAATCGATGATAAGGAAGCCGACGATCGGCTTGTGGTGGATGAAGAAGTTACTGCTCCAGAGACTGAAGGCAGCAGGTCTCTGATTGAGGGGCATGGCCAAGCCCTAGAACATGATGATGAAGCATCCCTCCATCAATATGAGCAAGAAGATAAGGCAAGGCAAGGCTAGAAGCCATACTGGCCAGAGCACAAATAAGCACCAAGAAAGAGAAAAGGCCAAAGATCAGATCAAAGGTGACCATGGATACCTCTTGATCTAGGGTAGTACAAATAGCAACACCAGTGGTTGGAGAGTAGGGAATAACTTATAACATCTCAACCATTTATTTGGGAGTAGCCACGAGAGAGTAGAAGGTTAACTACCTCAAGGAATCAGTTGCCACAGTGGTACACCTTATCCAATAGGATAAGGTTTCGAAGGAGGAGCTCAAGGCACAAGTGGTTGATCTAACAACCTATATTCAGCAATGGTCATCCCTGGATGAGCAGCCCAATACATCATCAGCCTCGCCATAGTTGTTATCTCAGAAGTAGATCAACAAATTGGAAAAGAGAAGGAACTTGGATAAGACTACGGAAAACTAGTTCTAACAGGTCTTAGACATAGGAAACATAGGTATCAACTTGGTTGTCTGGTCAACAAATAGGTTCTTGGAAGTATAGAGAACTCTTGAGGGTATGAGGCAAGTCTGCGAGGGGTTCCCAAGGAAGTACAGAGTAGCCTACCCAAAAATTAAGGCCATATTCACGCTACCAAGCAAGGTTTGGGAGAAGGAACTGACCATCAACGATGATGACCACTAGTTAGTAGATGTATGGAAGCAGGACTTTGACCATCGAAGGGGAAAGCTGGAGCAGATTCTAGAATGGGTAGTTCCTGATATCGAATGGGCCAAGGAGGCCAGAGAGGATTGCACTTGGTACCTCAAGCTAATGATGGGATACGAGCTGCCCACTGGTGAAATTAATTCAAAGAGCATAAATCCACACTTCATGAAGAGCATGGAGGATGGGATGTCGGCTAAAATCACCACAGATTTCATGAGTTTTGTTGCCCGAGCCTTCACCCAATCAGAACTTTTCAAAGATAATGCTGCCAAATATGATGACGACTGAAAGAAGCTCATCAACAACTCCCAAGAATGGAGCTATCAGGTGCTACGATCAGATATCATTGAGGTGGATAAGCTCCAACCACCGATCTTGAGCTTCATAGAATATGGAGCTTTAAAGAAGCACGAAGGCTACCCTATCATCGATGAAGAATTCCTCAAAGAATAGCTGTAGCAAAGGGCAAACAACAAAAAGATGAAATTGCTATAGTGTTGTCACTAGATGACAAAATAGGGAAAAGACAAGAAATGTTTTATAAATGAAATATATTTAGGGGTAGGTGAAACCCTAGTGTAAAGTGAATCTTTTCCACACAATCGAATCAAATCTTGGCCATTTATTTTTCTTTTTAAAAACTATAAATAGGGCTCTCCTCCTCTCATTTGAAGAGATTGAGTTGTTGTAAAGGCATGTTGCAAAAATTATAATAGAAAATACAGTCATTTTCTGGTTTATTTTTTGGGTTTCTCCACATGTTTCATAATTCTTCTCCCTTTAATTAAAATTTTACTTCAAGTTACTTTGTTGTTCTAGTATCCTTTGGTTAGCTTTAGTTGTTTTAGTATGTTGTCTTTGGTTATGAAGCTTTCAGTTGTGTGTATGCTTTTCTTGTCCATACTTTTGGTCATTTGCTGCTAGTAAGCGACTGTGCAAAGTTAGCTTGGACTATAATTTCATAGCTGCTCCTTAAACTTTGTCTTTATTCACATTTACATGGCAAATAAATGATGGATATTTACATTCCTTAGAAGATAGCATAGATTTCATGTCATTGTGAGAATTCTGATTAAGTGAAATCCCATTTAAGGAAATTGTCCAGAGCAGGAACCTCCATGATCACTATTCATCGATAGTTGTAGGTCCAAGAACCATCCTTCTTCTCTGCCTCTTATCCTTTTTTTTAAGAAACAACCTGTGCCAAGGTTCATTACACATCGTAAAGCCTAATATGATCAAACAATGAAGTCCAAGACTACTATCTAAACCTATAGCAAAAGCGCAGTAATTCCATATCCGAAGAACTCCATTCATTGAACCAATTCTTCTATAGCTTTAAATCACGTAATACTGCCTTGTGATTCTAGAAAATCACATAAATAAACTGATATATTCCAAGCACTGTCAAGACCTGACATCTGAGAGACCTTGGGATAGTGTTCTGCAATTTGATTGTGGAAGATTGTCTTTCAAGAGAGGTGATGCACCTATGCATTACCTGTGTTGAGAAGTTGATAAAAAGACTATCAACAAAATTGGCGCTAGAAGGAGGGTGATAGGAGATAAAGCTAGATCGAATTGGGTCATTCTCTGCTAAAAGACTTCATCGATTTTTGAGATCTACACCAAACAAGGAAGAGTTTTAGGAATTACAGCCTCGTGTCCGAGCTAAGAGAGATAAATAAGGGGAACCATCCATCATTAATTCGTCAGACTAGCCCACTGCTCTTTCACCTTTTTCCCCTTCACCTTCATTGGTAGTACCACCTTCCGCTCATCTAATCCATACAGCCTTTCAGGTTGCCACTCCATCTAGGTTGAACACTACCTTTCAACCAAACATAGTCACCTTCCCTGCTACTATCCTCTTAGTTGCTGCCACCTCGTCATAGTTACAGACCAATTTGGCACAACCACCTCCACCACCTTTTCCAATGGCATGGCTAGGTAATAACCCATCTCCTCTCACCTTCAACCTCTACCATGATATGCCAAATAATCCTAAGAATTTTTAAACGAAGTTCAACTCCAGGGATCCACAGAGGATGACCGAGGATCATGTCAAGATCTTCAAAATTTCCTTGAAGACTATGTAGATCATATACGAAGATGTATCCAATAGGCTCTTTCCCTACTCCTTAGGGGAGGAGGCCTTCTACTGGTACGCCAATTTTCTGATCGAAACCATCAGCACATGGGCTCTTCTGAAGAATCCATTTCTGTAGAAGTTCAAGCCTCCGGTCAGCCCCACAAATTCATATCGACACTTCATGTCAGTTCAAAGAGAAATTAATGAACCGATCAGCTCGTTCAATGAGCGCTTCCAATGACGATGTTGTTGTCCTGCCTGTTTACTATGCAGCGTTAGACAACCTCACTTCTGCCCTGGTGAAAAGAATGAGACCAGCAACTGCTAGGTTGGTCGATGCATATGATGTAGCCATTATAACTAGCATAGATTTGGGTCAGAACATTTCTGATCTGCTACCTTCTCTTGGGAAAATCGCACATCAAGCACAGATATAGGGGCTCGTGCAAGCCTTGTAGCATCAGGCACCCTTGTTGAATCAAGTACCATAGCTACTCTTGGTTCCGCATCTAGGGCAACTAGTGAATCAGACATATCCAGTACCTCACTACTTGCTACCCTAGTAGCAACAGTCACATCCTCAACAATCCCAGGTGCCTACGTACCTTCAGGTAGCAGAATTCCCACCCGTTCATCAAAATTAGTCGATGGCACAACCCGTGTTCCTTCATAACACCGCGCCACAACCAAACAACACCGAAAAGGATAGGATTGGTGAGCTCACAGAAATGATCAAGAAAATGTCAACCAAAATGATGCAATTAAGGAATCAGAATAACCAGCTGCAGGCATTGCAAAAGAGCATCCAGGCCAACCTTAATAGGGAAAACTAAGATCGGCATGAAAATTGGGACAATCGGGATGCTAGCACGTCATCGGGACATAACTATGACAAAAATTAGAACTCGGGTCAAAACTTCGACAGAAGGCCCTTCCAAAGGCAAAACCGGAATTGGAATACATGTCCCAACAATGGTGGCATTCCCACGCCTCTTGATCAGCCCAGCAGCAATGAAAACCCCACAAGCAAATTTTACTTAGCAGAGGCTGCTTTATCTTGTTGGTGTTGCATTCACAAAATGAGTCGCCATTCTGAACTGGATTGTCTGGAATTCCAAACAACAGCTGAGATTTTTTAGGTAGAAGTCCAAAATGCAATGGACAATTCAGGGTGTAGAGATATTGTCCCATTCGACCAGTACGACTCCTCAATGTTGGTGTTGAACTAGGCTCCTTTCCCAAGGGCATAATGCAACACACGAGAACTAAAGGGTGTTGATTCAAACATCAGTGACAAGGCATAAGAGGTAAGTTCCAAAAGTCCTTTAGCTCATGTCTTTGATTCAATAGATAATGGTCCTAGGAAGAGATTTCATGAGGGCATTGAATAGATACACCACCATTGATTACTCACATATGTGGTTGCCATGGAAATGAATGTTGAATTAGATCAAGATCGATTGGGAGCCACAAATGAGATTTATAATCACTAAGTACAACAACACAAATGAGGTGGTGTATGTTGAAATATGTTTGGGAAATTATTCCCCAAATTCATACCTCAACGAGCAAGAATGCCTTGAAGGAGAAGGAACAAGTGAGGTCTTCCTCATACTATGTAGCCCACCTACTAATTTGACCAATATTTCTTAGAGCAGTGAAGTATTGATCGAATCCGATGATGAAGAACTAGGAGAGAATGACACTCGGGGATTGATCGATGGTTTCTAAGACTTCATGGAAAAATGTGTTCAAAACCACCTCAGTCTGGGAACCTGAATGAACTTTCAGGAACTTTTTCTCCCTAATTGGTGTAGGGTACACAATGTTGCTCATTCAGAGTTCGAATGTTTCTTATGCCAAACAACAATTGAACATGTTAAAAAGCAGGCTACTCCAAAGGAGAAAACAAGATTTGTACTACATGAACAAAAACATTCCATCTGTGTACCTCCTAAAGCAATTAGTGAAATGAAGGATCCATCGAAGGAAGGAGTCCAAGCTACCTATTCTACATCCAAGGATTCTCCTAGATTTTGGATATTGCGCTTTCATGGATCTAAATCCAAGCACAGAGCCGGGGCATGTTTCGAATTGATCAGTCCCAAAGGTAAATCATACTTTGCTGCTCATAGGCTTTAGTTTTATTGTACCAATAATGTAGCAGAGTATGAGGCCTTGGTCTTGGGCCTCTTAATGACATTAAGAAAGGGTGTCAAGATTCTCTAAGTGTATGGAGATTTTTAGTTAGTTGTAAAACAAGTCAGGAAGCTTTATTCCTACTATGATCCAAGAATCGCTAACTACCGACACCACATATGGGATCTATTGGAAGGGCTAGATGCATTCAACATTCAATTGATTCCACATGCTTAGAATCATACTACCAATGACCTGGCGTAGGTAGTGAGCACATTACAACCACTATCCCTATCAGGCCTCAGAAGATTCACGGTGGAACTCACCTCCATCCCGTCAGTGCCGAATAATGTAGCTAATTTAAAGGTATTCAATGATGACAAGCATATCTTGGATCTCATCACCAGTTTAGATGTGTTTTCTACATAGATAATCGACGAGGTCGAACCCCAAGAGGAAGACCTAGATATTGATGGGATTATCAACCTAAAGACCAACACCATCCCTAGGGGAATGGTTCAATTAGAGTGAATCTTTGACCTTGATCAAATTAGAAATCAGGATTAGCAAGCTAAGAAGGATACCATCAGCTGCCAATGTGACACTTACAATCTAGGAATGACTAGAAATGCCAAGAACGTGTTCATAGGTAATGTGTGCACCCATGAAGAAAGAAAGGGGATTATTGAAGCACTATAGAAGTATCACGATGTCATTGCCTAGAGCTATGATGATCTCAAGACATATGACATGTCAATTATCATGCACACCATCCCTCTTAGACTAGATACGAAGCCCTTTCGGCAGCGGCAATGCCCTGTCAATGCTTTACTAGAACCAATAATATATAAGGAAGTAAAAAACTTGCTGTCAGCTAGGATCATCTTTTCGGTCAAACACTCCACATGGGTGGAAAATTTGGTTCCTGTTAGAAAGAAAAATGGGGAAATTAGATTATGCGTTGACTTTTGCAACTTGAATTAGGCCTCGGAGAAGGACAACTATCATGTACCCTCATTGTACGAGGTGTTATAGATAGTAAATGGCTCTCAGATGATGTCCTTCCTAGATCGATACTTAGGGTACAATTAGGCCATGGTATAGTACGAAGATCGACACAAGACAACATTCACCACCAAATGGGGGACCTTTGCTTACAGATGAATGCCATTCAGATTGATCAACGTTGGTGCCACCTTCCAACATGCAATGGACATTGCTTTTAAAGACCTGATCAGCAAATGCATCATCATCTATATGGATGATTTAATAGTATTTTCAAAATAGCGGGGTAGTCACGTTGCTGATCTATGCAAGGTCTTTGAAAGGTGTCATGCATTCAGGTATTCCCTCAACCCGAGGAAGTGCATCTTTGGGGTCACTGAGGGGAAGCTGGTTGGACATGTCCTGTCAGAGTGAGGAATTTCTTTTGACCTCAAGCGTGTCCAGTCAATCATGAAAATCTAGCTGCCAGGCAACAAAAAGGAATTGAAATCTTTTTTTTGGAAAGATCAACTTTGTTTGCAAGTTCATTACAGGCTTCACGGAAATAGTCAAACTACTCAATGCCATGTTAAAACAAGACACCAAGGTCGAATGGACCCTAGAAGCAAAGCAGGATTTCGGGGAAATAAAGAAGGCAATTGCTAATGCCCATGTGCTGGTCAACCTCAATTACCTGAAACCCTTCTACATATACTCCTTTGCTTTGAGTCATTCTTGTGCCAGCATCTTGACACAAAAGGATGAAGAGGGGAGCAAACATTCGATCACCTTCATGAACGCCCCCCTGAAGGATGTTGAACTACGCTACCATACTATTGAAAAATAGGCTTATGCCCTTGTTAAAGGAGTCAAGAAGTTTGGGCATTATATTCTATGCAACAAGGTGTTTTCTATTGTTCCCAAACCCATAGTGAAAACATTACTTATGCAGAATGAGTTAGGGGAGTGAAGGGAAAAATGGATCGCATTGCCGCAGGAGTATGACATGGAAATCCATTTGATGAAGCTGGTAAGAGGACAAACACTTGCCTGAACAATGGTAGAGGTAGTTATTGATGTTGGACTTGAACTCATGGTACAATGGTACAACAGTACCAGCTAGAGGATGTCTCCCCAAGGGAGTGGTACGACAACATAGTGTACTACCTGTTGAATCACAAATGTCCACCTCATCTATAGGGAGTCCAAAGGAAAGCCCTTAGGGTAAAAAGTAGCAGCTATATGTTATAGGGTACCATATTGCATAAGAAGAATCATGAAGGTATCTATTTGAGATGCTTGGGTAAGTAAGATATTGATCGTGTTCTTAAGGAATTCCATGACAAGTTCAGAACTGGTCATGGTTTTGGTCTATCAACCGGACACTAGATATTAAGAGCTGGGTATTATTGGCCCACTGTATTCAAGGATGCCCATGGTCATGTCCGCACTTGCCATGTATGCCAAACTACCGCCGCCCAAGAAAGGAATGTTGTTGTCCCATTGCGACCTATTCTGGAGGTAAGACCTTTCACACAGTGGGGTCTCGACTTCATTGGTCCGATAAGCCCTCCATCATCTACTAGACACAGGTACATTCTAACCGCTTCTATTTACTACACTAGATGGACAAAAGAAATAACTTGTAAGCAATGTACAACTGAAGTAGTAACTAATTTCTTAGAAAGTTTTACTTTAAATCGCTTCGGCTACCCATATGCTCTGGTATGCGATAACGACCCTCTGTTTGCTTCATTGAAATTCATGAGTTGGGCCTTTGACTATGGTATCACCCTCAAATTTTCATCTAATTATTACCCTCAAGGCAATGGCCTTACTGAGTCCACCAACAAGAACTTGATCACGATGATCAAGAATCTGCTAAATAGGAATCCCAAGGATTGGCATACCCAACTTCGTTTCGCCTTGTGGGTGGATCACACCCATCACAAGGCTACCCTTAGAGATTCCTCATATCATCTCGTCTATGGCTTAGAGCCCGTCTTTTCCATACACTGAATATCCCTACCCTCCAGTTTGTCAACGATTTTTATGAAGGAGGAGACCATAGAGAGGCTCACCTCGCTGAGCTGTTGCAACTTGAAGAGGTGCGAGACCACGCAATAGAAAATTTCACCAAATATTAGGGCATAGTCAAAAGATGGTTTGATCACCGAACCAAGGTTAAGGCCTTCCACGTTTCCAATCTAGTCCTCTACTAGGATAAGGCCCATGAAAAGAAAGGGGGACATAAAAAATTCAACAAGCTCTAGCTTGGCCCCTTTCAAATTGCTGAAATCCTAGGAGACAACACTTTCCACCTAAAGACTTTGACTGGTGAAGACGTCCCATTGCCTGTCAATGGAAAAAACCTTAAGCATTACTTCTAGGTCTGAGCTCTTCAAGAGTTGTCTGTGTAAATACCTATACATAGGTTAGAATAGGTTTCCTGATTTGTCCTTTGGTTTTTCCCATTGTCCCAACTATTGTCTCAACCTTGGAAGAGCCTTCTCATTCTGCTATGGTGGCCATGCTTCGTTCGATAAATGGTTGGCCTTGCTGCCCACTCTTGTGTTGTTTTCTAGACAAGGCTTCATTTCCTATTGCTAACCTATAAAAGCCCCTAAGCGTCGGTTTTCAACTTTCAAACTCTGAAATAACCTAGGATGGCTATCCACTTGAATCCCCTACATTTATCATGGAACACACAAAAATACATTTTAACATTTCCAAAGAATGGTATGGTGATTACTGGGAAGAAGGGATAAGTGAAAAATCTAAAGTCTGCTCTAGTGGCCACTACAATTCCCAAGCCCATTATGAGCTTCATTACTTACATGGTTGAACAGAAAGAAAAGAGAAAAGTGCTGAAAATAAATATCAAATAAAAGGAATAAATAAAGTGAAAATAACAACCGTATGGGTGTGCAAATATCTCTACCGGGGCTATGGACGCTTAGCTAGCAATAGAGCTATGTTCATGGGGTAACAGTGACAACTCCGTCAAGGCTATGGATGCTTGACTAGTAGTAGAGCAATGTCCAGGCTACTTTTGGAGTTAGACGAACTACGTACCTTATCTCTCCCGATCAGTGGTTGCTCATGCTATCTCCGAGGAAGGTAAATGAACTCACCATTCACACACCTCCATGATGATGTTGCAATATGATTCAACCTCGCCTTCCCTAACCTATTCTCAGTTCAACTTTGAAAATTAGTTTTGCTGTGCAAAACCAGAGATCATGCATTCAAAATGAATATTTATCTCTAGAACATAGGGAGCATTCTCCCAGTTGAGTCACCATTTGTTGTGCCTATGGCACACATGCCCTGTTCAGAACAGGGACCCTCTTTTCCCTATTTTTTTTGTTGGGTCCCTTCTTGCTTCCCCTCATTTTGTGTGTCCTTTTCGCACCCTAAAGGTCAACTCACCCTCCAAAGTCACATTTTGAGTCTCACCAAATTTGGCCCCCTTTTGAAAATGTTAAATCTCTGGCCTTTTTGGGTCCGGCCTGCCAGGTTTCCCTTCTCAGAATTCTATTCCAATTTGGCTATTGCAGACAGCTGTGGCCAGATGTCTTCTCAACCTGCCAAGTCCGGCCTACCGGGTTTCCCCTCCCAAAATTTTGTCTCCAAAATTTTGTTTGCAGACGACAGTGGTTGGACATCTTCTTGGTCACCAGAACTCAGTCCTCCCACCGTCGCCCACGAATTCGAACTCACCAAACTCTCTGGCCACCGTACGAAACATTAATTTGCTGTATTAATGGCGGTTTTGGCTATTTAATTAGATTTTCCAACTGTCATTTTCACGCTATCAAGGTGATAGAAATTTGGAGAGCTTCTCAGCATCTGGCATTCTCCACCGCCACATCCAAGCTTTCATTCTCCCATTTTTGTGTGTTCTGTAATATCCTTTTTCAGGATTTTGAGGTACGTTTTCCATCCACATGTCTTGTCCTCCTTTTTGTGAAATTCTGGGTTAAGATAAAGTAAAACTATAAAAATGGATTAAAATCTGGTAGATGAGTACCCCCACCTAAAAGCCCATGTTTTAAAATGTGAAAAATCAATCGTTTGAGGAGTCAAAATTCAAACCGGAGCTAAACCTCGCCATCGTTGTTCTTCAAAATAGGCGACCACCTTACCCAGGCCTGGAATTTCCCACGTCATCTGTGCAAAACTTAAACTTAAACTTCAAAGTTGACAATAGCTAAACTTGCACCGGATCCCGACCTCCAGATTTCACTTCCCAGGTTTCCATTGTGCCCCTGCCATTTAAAACAGCCTCCCTCGAGCATCTTTTCGAGCCTCGGATCTGAGGCTCATGAGGCCCTTTCCAAACTTGCAAAAAATCAAAAATCGGCCAAGGCACAAACTATCCCCGGGATTTGACCCTCGAAGTGCCATTCCTAGAAATCCTTGTCCACTTCGCCATTGTGAACGACCTACCTTGAGGGTCCTTCTAGACCTCGGACCCTAACTGTATAAATTCCTTTCAAAATACATGGAAGAAAAAAGCTCGAAACTCAATTCGGACTCCGGACTCTGGAATGCCATCTTCGGGATTCCATTCTGGTGTCTCCATCTCAAACGGCGAATCCGGGACATCTTTCCGACTCCTGGACCCTGATTCCCCTTTCGCCTTGCATAAAATATGAACAAAGAACTATCACCCAAACACCCTTCAGACCCCTGATTCTGGAATTCTGTCCCTGGGATTTTGCTCCACCGGATCCGTTTTATACGCCCGAACCTGACCGACTTTTCGACCTCTGGGTCCTGACACTTGGTTCGTCGCTTGGCTCTCCCAACTCCTAAAATTGTTTCTAGGGATTACCCTCCAGATCATCTCTTAGATTTTTCCATCCTGCACGAATGACTTGTAACTGCTTTTCGATGATGGAAATCTGAGCTCCGAAATATGGTGGCTGGAGTTCTGTCTTCCCTACGCCGTTTCTAGCGGCCTTCCTGTAGCTGATACCCAAATGCCTAAATGAAGGTTCAAATGACCTCCAAATCCAAAATGGACTTCGACCCACTTGCTAAAATTAGGTCTTCTTTCACGGTAACCCTCAATTGAATAGATCCAACATTGGGAAGCACCTTTGGGAGTTCCATACCTTGTTTGCCCTTCCAAACGGCATTCTGCCAAGGGAATTCCAGCCCTCGAAACTCGGATTGCCTATTTTGCCTCTTTATGATGTTTTATCGGATGATAGGTGTTTATCAAGTATGAATGACAATTGCAGAGCTAACTTTGATATGCAGGGAGTTGTCCGAGGCTGTTTTCCCATATTTAAAGTTACTGATACACGTCCCTTTGTGCAGGATTTATGGAATCTGATGTAGGAACTTCTGGTGCCTCCAAGGAAAAGGGTAAAGGAACAACCAAAGCACCCCGAGGCAAGCAGGACAAGGATTAGATGAAATAAAAGTTTCAAGGGGTGCCCTTACACTCTCGAATTACCACTCTTTGGAGAGATGTCATAGATACCAATATCAGCCAAGTTGATATTGATGAGTTCACATAGAGAGTCAGGATGAATCCCAAAACAAAAAATGCAAGATTGATAAGTAGCAGTAGACTTGCCAAAGCTGCAGGATTCCCACTAGCCTTGGTGGCCCCAGAATTGGTGATGGCATGCGAGGAGGCATATCAGACTGAGACCAGAACTATAGTGGACCGAGATGGGAATATCCTTGTTGATATGTCCCCATCGGGTATAACGGAAACTTTCCACATCCCTTCCTTTAAGAGCATGGAGACCCCCAACATAGAAGAATGCAAGGAGTTATGGGAGTAAGATCCATTGAAATGCAAGAAACTAATCAATTAGTACTGGTTGAAGGATAAATGAGGTAGCCCTGGCAAGCTCCCTCATTAGCTTTGTCATAGTGATTTCTTCAAGGATTACCATGACATCGTGACCTTACTAAGCTGAGTAATGGATCTTCCTACTATGGCCTTCTTCCAGGAGTTTATGTTTTACTTTGCGGAGCAAATTCTCCACGGTGATGACACTACCTTTTATTGGGGGGAGATAATTAGTGACTGCTTCCATGAATAGTTTACAAATGTTAAGAAGACCTCCAAGTTCTTCATGACATCCTACTTGGTGTACTCCCTCGTTGATCAGAAAGGCATTGGGATGGGAGTATGCCCACCTCCACAATGTTGAGGATTTCTAGGCTAATTCTAGAGATGACCTTGAAGTGTGGTTGCGGCACTACATGTGCATGACTACCCTCTACGTGTGGAGAATAAACTTGTGCCTGATTCTTGATAAGCTTGAGGAGGATGAAAGCATGGTGATTGATATGGGATATGATGTCATTGCCAATTTGCCACTACCTATGATTGATTGGAATGAGTGAGAGGTTGATGACATTGATGTACTCACTAAACCTGTCGAGATCCAAACAAAGGCATGGATCGACCAACGGGTGGCCCGATTGAAACAACGAGGTGTTGCCTTAACATTTAAGGGACTCGAAAGTGAACCAAGTGGCTCTGATGGTGGGGTGGCCTCCGCTACAACTAGGAAAACATCCAAAACCCCACCATCATTCAAAACCAAAAGGAGAAAAGAAGCTAGTGAGTAGTTGTTCAAGCCAAAGGTTTATGCCCGAAAGGCATCAGAGGGTGAGCCACCCAAGAAACAAAGGAAAAAAATCGGAGGCGCATAGACATTTGTAATACCCAAAGGTGCACTCCATGGGATCAAGGGAGAAGGGTCTAACCCACTGAGGTCTCCATCTACTACAATTTTTGTTGTTGTTGCCACCACCTCGCATACTTTGCTTGCATTTTCCTCTTCCTCCCTGCTCGCGGTGGATATCTTTGTCCACCTTGCTTCCACCTCTGCAATCATGCAAGTCATACCAGTGGATTTTTCCTCCACCGCAACCTCACTAATCTCTTCTTCCTCTATGACTCCTTCCCTTCTCTACATTTCTACTACCACAATGCCTGTCCTTAGCCTCTCGAAATCCTTCATAAAGTACATGTAAAACTTGCCATCTGAGCTTTTAGGGATGCTTACCAGTCAAATGGTGCAGGCTGTAATAGCTCAAGCCATGGCCAACACTCTAGGTCTCCCTCCACCTTCCGAAGCACCAAGGATGGAGGAAAGAATGAAGATATCAGATGAGCTTGAGTGATGATAGCTAGAGGCTGCGAAGAGGCTAGAAGATGAAGAATTTAAATACCATGAGCACCCTTTGTTCGAACATTGAGAGATTGATGAGGTGGCCTACGAATCTTCCAGTGAGGAAAATGAGGAAATTGACACTGAGTTAGTCTAGGAAACACATGATCTAGAGCTTGAGGTTGAATGGAGCAAGCAGCTTAAGGAAATCGAGGATAAGGAAGCCGAGGATCGGCTTGCAGTGGACGAAGAAGTTACTGCTCCAAAGACTGAAGGTAGTAGGTCTCTAACTAAGGGGCATGGCCAAACCCTAGAACATGATGAGGAAGCATCCCTCCATCAAGATGAGCAAGAACATAAGCCCGAGATGAACATGAACACAACCAAAATGAAGAAGAAAAGGGTGTTGAAAGGAAGGATCCCACCAACGAGCAATTGCACACTAAGTCTCCCACTAAGTGTATAATGCTTGAATAGGACTCTGATGAGGAGAAGGAGGATGTAGGAACTAAGAAGGGGGCCCTTGTCATTAGATCCACTGAACTCAGGACTAAGGACAACAAGAATCAAGGTGAATCACCCAGGGAAAAGCCCCAAATACCCGATTGGCTGGAAAAGCAGTTGAAGCAAAAGACCCACCTTAAAAGATCCTAAGGCAAGGCTGGAAGCATACTAGCCAGAGCACAACTAAGCACCAAGAAAGAGAAATGGCCACAAATCAGATTGAAGGTGACCATGGATTCCTCTGGATCTAAGGCAATTCAAATAGCAACACCGGTGGTTGGAGAGCAGGGAATAACTTATAACGTCTCAACCATTGATTTGGGAGTAGCCACGAGAGAGCAGAAGGTTGACCACCTCCAGCAATCGGTCGCCATGGTGGTACACCTTATCTAGCAGGATAAGGTTTCGAAGGTGGATATCAAGGCACAAGTGGCCGATCTAATGGCCTGTATTCAACAATGGTCATCCCCGGATGAGCAACCCACTACGTCATCAGCCATGCCCCAGTTGTTATCTCAGGAGGAGATAAACAAATTGGGAAAGAGAAGGAACTTGGATAAGACTACAGAAAACTGGTTCTGGCAGGTCTTAGACACAGGAAACATAGGTATCAACTTGGTGGTCTAGAGAACAAATAGGTTCTGGGAAGTACAAAGAACTCTTGAGGTTATGAGGCAAGTCTGTGAGGGGTTCCCAAGGAAGTACAGAGCAACCTACTTGAAAATTGAGGCCATACTCGCACTGCCAAGTGAGGTTTGGGAGAAGGACCTTGCCCTCAAGGATGATGACCACTAGTTAGTTGATGTATGGAAGCAGGAGTTTGACCATCAAAGGGGAAATCTAAAGCAGATTCTGGAATGGGTAGTTCTAGATATCAAATGGGCCAAGGAGGCTAGAGAGGATTGCGCTCGGTACCTCAAGCTAATGACAGGATATGAGCTACCCATTGGTGAAATTAATCTAGTGAGCATAAAGCCACACTTCTTGAAGAGCATGGAGGATGGGATGTCAGCTGAAATCACCACAGATTTCATGAGTTTTGCTATCAGAGCCTTCACCCAATCAGAACTTTTCAGAGATAATGTTGCCAAATATGATGACGACTGGAAGAAGCTTGTCAACAACTCCCAAGAATGGAGCTATCAGGTGCTACAATCATATATCATGGAGGTGGATAAGCTCCAGCCACTGATCTTGAGGTTCATAGAATATGGAGCTTTAAAGAAATGCGAAGGCAACCCTATCATCGATGAAGAATTCCTGAAAGAATAGGTGCAGCAAAGGGCAAACAACAAAAAGATGAAATTGCGATAGTGTTGTTACTAGATGACAAAATAGGGAAAAGACAAGAAATGTTTATAAATGAAATATATTTGGGGGTAGGTGAAACCCTAGTGTAAAGTGAATCTTGGCCACAATAGAATAAAATCTTGGCCATTTATTTTTCTTTTTGAAAACTATAAATAGGGCTCTCCTCCTCTCATTTTAAGAGAGTTGAGTTGTTGTTAAGGCATGCTGCAGAAATTATAATAGAAAATACAATCATTTTCTAGTGTATTTTTTGGGTTTCTCCACATGTTTCATGATTCTTCTCCATTTTAATTAAAACTTTACTTCAAGTTACTTTGTTGTTCTAGTATCCTTTGGTTAGGTTTAGTGGTTTTAGTATGTTGTTTTTGGTTATGAAGCTTTCTGCTATGTGTATGCTTTCCTTGTCCATCCTTTTGGTCATTTGCTGCTTGTAAGTGACTGTGCAAAGTTAGCCTAGACTATAATTTCATAGCTTCTCCTTAAAATTTGTCTTTATTCACATTTCCATGGTTAATGAATGATGGATATTTGCAGTCCTTAGAAGATAGCATAGATTTCATGACATTGTGAGAATTCTGATTAAGTGAAATCCTATTTAAGAAAACTGTCCACAATAGGAACCTTAACGATCATTGTTCATAGGTAGTTGCAGGTCTAGGAACCATCCTTCTTCTCTACCACTTTTCCTTTTTTTATAGAAATAACCTATGCCAAGGTTCATTGCACATCATAAAGCCAAATATGATGAAACAATGGAGTCCAAGACTGCTATCTGAACCTACAGCAAAAGTGCAATAATTCCATATCCGAAGAACTCCATTCATTGACCCAATTCTCCTACAGCTTTAAATCACATAATACCACCTTGTGATTCTAGAAAATCACATAAATCAACTGAGATATTCCAAGCACTATCAAGACCTGGCATTCGAGAGACCTCAGGATAGTGTTATGCAATTTGATTGTGGAAGATTGTCTTTCAAGAGAGGTGATGCACCTATGCATTACCTATGTTGAGAAGTGCATAAAAACACCATCAACAGTGTCCACACATGCTTCTGAGAAACCTAATGCCTTAACCAATTTCAAGGTGCAAAGATTCAACCTTGCTCCTCCATCTACCAAGACTCATCTGACTTTGGTTTGATGGACAAGAACTTCAAGGTGTACTGGATCATTATGATTGGTCTTCTCAGTTGAATAATCTTGTTGAGAGAACATGGCATGATGGGAATTGGTTAAGTATCCTACCATTTGTTCGAAATGATTGACATCTAATTTGGTAGGGATGGTTGTGCTTTGCAAGGCTTTGTCGAGAATGGCTCAATGATCTGGTGATATAGTCAATAGTTCCAAGATGGATATTTGTGTTCGGGTATTGCCTAGTTGGTCAAGAAAATTATACTTGGAAGACTGTGTTTGTGGCTTTGATGAAGGAACTGGAAGGGTTATCTTAGTTCTGCATGTATTGACATCACATTCATGATGCTTCTTTATGGTAATGGTATGGATATTTTCATCAACAGCTCAGATATGATTGATGATAGTACTTGGTTTATAATTGTACTTAGCATTGGTATAATTGGCTGAGGTATTATTCTTAGTTCCCAAACTAGATGCCTTTCCTTTCCCATGGTCATGTAATGGATCTGTGAAGATCTTGTGATCACTGTTTTTGGTATGCTTTTTCCCATTGGCTTCTATGGTTATGTCTTCAAAAAAATATTGTATGATGTTTTTTAGTTGTCAGAACTATTGTAGGTTATTAAGCTTTGTTTGATGGTACTCACAATAGACGTTATCATCCCACCATGAGGGTTTAAACTATCGAGGATCATACTATTTTCTCTCTAGAGGTTGTATGAGTTTATGTTTAATCAATTCATTGTAAATTGTCTCAATTGGTTCCCCTAAAGGGGTAAACTAATGTTTTGAAAATCTCCTCTGTGGTCGTTGTTGTTGTGAATTTTGGAAAAAGTTGGCCATTTGATCTAGATTATTAGTCATGTCCTAAGAGGAGCTGTAACCTCTAAGTGTGATGATAGGTCCTGGATGTAGGGTCATAGCATCAACAATACTGTCATTTGTTACATTTTTGTTTATAGACCAAAACTTGTTTCTATCGTTGGGTGCATTTTGATGTTGAACAATTGGATTCCTGCCTAGCACCTTAATTTCTCCTTTGTCAATAAGGCCCTTTTCAAGTATAATGCCCTTTTGTACCAACTCTAGAAAGGAGGTACAACAATGTACTCTTAAGTCACTTCTCAATTTTAGATTAATATTTTCAAGGAATATTGTGACTTTTTGTTTTTCTGGTATCTCAACTGGACATCGACTAGCTAAACTTCTCCATCTTTGAAAGAAAGTGGTGAAATTTTTGCCATCTTGCATTGTATGACACAAGGTAGCTATCATGATTTCATTGTCTACATTGAAGGAAAAGTGTTCAACAAATTTCTCAACTAATTCACCCCATGATCTTATGCCATATGGAAGTTTAGAGAACCATTCCAATGCTATCCTAACAAGGGTTCACAAAAAGAGTCTCATAAGGTATGTGGGGTCATACGAGATGTCCATGCATGTTGTAGAAAATTACCTAATGTGTTCCAAAGGATTCCTCTTCCCATTATACTTAGGAAAATTTAGTATAATGTATCTGCGTGGGAAGGGTGTCATGTATAGTGCTTTGTCAAAGGGACATGGACATAAATCTTGCACTGAGATAGTTCATTTTCCTAAGATTGACATATTATCTATTTGTTGTTGGAGGATTTGCATTTGATTTTGCAGAACATCTACCTATGTTAGAGACATGTTGGTTGTGTTATTAGGATCTATGTAAGTGTTTTGAAATGCAATACTTTGTGACAGATTGTGATTTGATGAGGGTATATGTCCTGTTTGAATGTTCTGATTTGGTGTAGGAATATGTCATGTCTGAATGTTCTGATTTGGTGTAGGAATATGTCTTGTTTGAATAGTCTAATTTGGTGTAGGAATATGTCCTATTTGTGTAGCCCTTATGTGTGGAATGGAAGTACTGGTGCTAATATGGGGTATATCTCATGTTGTTTTCATTCCAACTTTAGGTCTTTTACCAGTGGTGTTTGTGCCAAAGGGTTTCGATGAAGATGCTCTCGCAGTAAATTTCAAACCCTTTGTTATACTAAATGGGGTTGTGTTTATGATTGAGGATGTTTAAGTAGATATGCCAGTTGGTAATTTTGTGGTAATTTGAGGAATGGAGACACTTGATGTCACGGTTTGCGGTGGTTGAGTAGATGTTGTTTTTAAGGTGTGAACATCAAATCCTAGTGGTAGTGTGGCACCTTCTACTAGTAGATTTTCTAGATATCTTTGAGGGTCATTTTCAAAACACTCATCCTTAAAATATACAAATACAGGATCTTGAATAGTAGCGTTTATGTGTTCTACATAAATACGTCCATGTGTGTCTCTAGTGACAAATTTTTCAAGAAAAGTTTTGTGTGGTCTCTATGTCCCTGATGGTTAGTTTCCTAAAGGATTGATGAAGTCCTATGAGTCTGCCATCTCTCTATGTTTCTTTCTAGACCTTGTTTCAACCATGAAAAATATTGCTCAAGATGAGGTTATGCAAACTATGCCTAAAATGATATATTCTATGTTTTTGGGATTTTTTTTTAATATAATGAATGCTACTATTTTTTTGGTATTTTTGTGGTAAATAATTGATGCCTAAAATGATGTATGCTAGGATGACAATATGGAAATTTTAAGTAGACTCCTAAGGTAAATGATGGTAAGTGATTCTAAGAGGGTATTACCTACTACCTATGGATTAACCAAGGCTACGACGTAGTTTTTCCAAGGAACCTATGTAGGATGAGGACCAAAAGACACGGTGATTTTCCAAACTAGACTAATGAGCTGGAAGGATTCACTAGTAGGACAAAAATGACTAGGTTCAATGACTTAGACTATCGAAGCATGGATTTGTCCAATAATGCAGAAAGTTAACTTATTCTAAGATATGAAAATTCCTAAGTTTCATAACTAAGACTTCTATATCTAGAAATTAAATGACACTTGAAGATGAACAATGCAATTTTTTGCTTTCTGTCCAAGGTTGACTATGAGAAATGAAGGCTAAAATGATAGTTTGTTTTCAGACTGTAACTGTAAATTCTAGTTTTCTAATACTCAGGCGGATGCATTCCAGATTTTTACAATTGCAGTTTTTTGTCCCTATTGTAGTTTTCTGGTAAATTGAGACTCGAGTATCAGACAGATGCAATTTTTTTTCTAGTAGATGTGACTTGAGATATCTATTGCGATTGAGAACTGATCAGATGTGTGACTGGTAAATCAAATGTGGTTTTCTACTAAGCAGATGCGAGCTATTCTTGCAGATGCGACTCAAAGTTAAATGAATGCGACTCAACACATATCCTAGATATGTAGACTAGACTAGTTGCTGACAGACACAACAATATTTGTAACAGATGTGACTCTAAAGACATGCATTTTTTTGATGATCAATTTTGACTCTATTTTAGAGCTGTGGTTTTCTAGTGAACTATTGCAGTTTTGCAATGAACAACAATGTAAACCGACTCTGTTTCATGGCCAAATTTTGGAAAATAAACAAAAAAATCAGAAGACAATGTATTTTCAGTTTGATGACCATGGAAACAAGTACAATCCTAAGGCTGTGATGGACAATATTTACTGAGTTCTCACTTGGGCTTCCCCAGCTATGCTTATTCAAGGAAAATGACTAGTAGCTTGACCCCATTGGATCCCCTCCATGATGCACACTTCTTAGGAAAACCAAGCTATAGTACCCATGAAACTCCCATGGCATACTGCTCATCTCTACAATGAACTGTAAAAACATGAGATGGCTTCATAGGTCCAACCTGCTACACTAGTAAATACATAGGGATTTTGGCATAACTACAACAAGGGTTTTTAATATGGGCATTCCATTGATGGGGTATCATCCATGCGGCAAGATACCATTGCTACCCTTCTCATCAGAACAATACTCGTGATTCTTGGGATTTCTCCAAAAACCTAGCTTTATATACTGACTAGAAGTTGCTTGGCTTTAGCATGCTACCAGTTTGAGTCATCTTGGGGTGAGTTCTTTTTCCCACCAAGACAGACCCAATTTCTAGAGTCATTAACCAGTTCTCTTGCACCCAAGATTGCATGAATGCACAAGGGGAGAGGATACTTTGATATACTGAATTGGGAGGGTAATAACAAAAATGTGCTTTTGTAACAAACACAGTAAATAGTAGTCAATTTTAATCTGAATACTAATTTTCTAATCTACTAAATAGTTTGTTTCACAAAAAGGTCTTCGAATCCCATCCTGCAAAAATTTCATTAGTAGTTTTGCAATTTATATCTTTGATAGTCGTCCTGCAACAGGGGTTTCAAAAACTTTTCTTCTATGCTTACATCCTATAAACACTATATTAACTCATTAAACACTGCAAACAAAACATTAGCTAAAAAAAAAAACATAAAAGAAAGTTGTAAATCAAAAATTAAACTTTAGAAATTCACCAGTCAGATGCATCATTTTCTTCATCAGATGCATCGAAATGCCATCAGTCAATTATGGCTCGATAAATCACAGATGTGTCACTATATTCATCAGTTTTGGTTTGTGATATCAGTTGTGTCATTTCATCTATCAGATGAATCGTTCCGTATGATACCTGCAAAAATAAAAAAAGTATCTACAAATTTGTGAAGATCATGTCTTCACATAGGGTTCACCAAATGTAACGTAGGAAAAATACTAGAAAGAAACTAGTTAAAGAATATACAAATCAAACTAACCTAGATTAAACAACAAAGCAAAAAGAAAATAAATAAAATTATAATTGAAACACTCTTACCGAATATCTGTATACTCCTTTGAATTAACTTTTATGTCCTTCTCCATTTTGTCATGATAGTATTCTTGCCCTCAGATTTTTCAGTATGTGTGCAAGTATAGCCTTGATGTATGTGATTATAGAAAAATATCGAAGTTAACAAGTCACTTCCAAAATTATATTGATTTTGGGAGGAGTAAAATGATGAAAGACAAATCAATTTATAGAAAATTGATCATCAGAATGACAGACCAGGATCGAAAGATCAACAGATGATTGAGATCAAAATATTAGACATACATTATGATAATTGTTAGTACTGACATGAGTGATAAAAACTAAGAATAGGGATAAAGATTAAATTATGATTTAATCTTCGAGTTTGATATTCGAAAATAGAAGAGTAATGTTTGCATGACAAAGATAGAGATAAATTAAAAACAACGTTCTATTTGAATGCACACACAAAAAATTAATTAATTAAATAAATATATTTAATTAATAAGCATGTACATGCATACGATTTATAACTAAATGAATGACTGGTTGCGACAAATATTTTACTCATAAAAGGCGCTTAGACATTAAATCAGGAGATAACTAATTCATTCAAATAAATCTCGAGTTGAGTAAGAATGAATACTTAGATAACTTAAACAATTATCTAAATATAGAAGAATGTGTTAAAAATAGAGTTTTATGAATTAAATGATTTATTTAATTCAAAATTCGACATTTAAGGATTAATTAAATACATAAGACTTATTTAATTGAGTGATGAAAAGGTTAAATGAATAATTAAATAATTAAAGCATTTATTTAATTATAGTTGAAAACATGATAAAGATAAATTAAATAAGAATTTATTTAATTTAAGGAGGGTAAATTTAATTAATGATTTAATTAAATAAAGAACATTTATTTAATTAATCAGGATAGAATAAAGACAATGTGAATTAATTAAATAATTAAGATTATTTAATTATTAGATGAATAAATGTTAAAGTGAATTAATTAAATAATTAAAAGTTATTTAATTAATAGATGAGAAAGGACTTTAGAAAGTAATTAAATAATTATCATTATTTAATCATGACTATGAAAATATGAATTATGAAGAAATTGAAGTCACGGGCTTAGACCAAATTTCAGTAACTACATTCTATTTATATATAAGGTAAGGTTGTATGTCCTTTATTCAATGTGTTGTTTCATGGCTACATATCGAATTCTTTGTCTTAAATGATACAACTATATATTTTTAAAAATGTATAATGTTGATTTCAACTAAAAAAATTTCATATGTTAATGAAATGAAATTTTTAAAATCTATAATGCTTAAGATTTTTTATTTCTGGAAATTTGATTATGTTTCTATTTTAGGATGAAAAACCTCAAACACAAGAAAATATCGAGAAACAACATGCTTAGGTGCCCAAAGATTGGCTTCAGAATTGATCATAGTGATGGCCAATGTATGTTCTTGCTCAAGTGTTTGATGGCAACTCGTGAGACTGCATGACCCAATTTGGTAGGGTGGACAACAGGGCTTCTTTTCTTTTGTTCATACTACATCCAGTTGCACCTAGGAGGTATTCGTACATCTTATCTAACACTTTTTTTTTTGCAAATATGAAGATAATTTATTCCTTTGTTTGCATATATATATTCACACATTTATTGACCTCCCCTTCTTTTGATTTTAATATGACCCCATCTCTTATAGGTTCCCAAACATTAGCTTCACCATTGATCATAGTGGTGGGCAATGTATGTTCTTGCTCGGGGGTTTGTTGACAGCCCATAAGGTTGCGTGACCCAATATGTGTTGGAAAAAAAAGGATAGACAACTGAGAAGGGGAGTGAATCAGTTGTTGTAGAATTTAAAACTTCACTTAACCTTATCAACCTTTAATCATAGATCTGATAATTAACAATGAAAGTGAGAATCATCAACACATTAGAAACACACAACACCAAGATTTTTGCATAGAAACCTTGTTAGGGGAAAAACCACGGTGGAGGTTAATCCACAATTATACCCTATTAAAAGTATAATAGAAAATGAATAAGGAATGAACATGCATTTAGGCACACTACCTAGATCTCATTACTCAGAAGGGCAGGCTCACTACCTTACATAAGACAATCAAATTAAATCCATCTGATGAGGTTGAACTGAGAAATTAGCTTCTTCAAAAGCCTGATGAGAGTTTTAGTTAGGTGAAAAAATACTTCTTCACTCTTCGCTCAAACTTCTTCACACTCTACTCTACACTCAAATGATCTAATCTTTATTCACACAAATCTTGCACACACTTTGCATACATTCACTGAGAATACTTCAAAATGAGGAAACAATTGTTCTTATATATCCACTACATGGATTTACATCAACAACTCTGTCGACCACAAATAAGGAATACATGAATTACAATTTTTTGGCCCAATACATGAAAAAATATCAATGTGTACCAACCTAAGTCGGTCACAACATAATGAAGACCTAAATAAACATCCTCAAACATGCCAAGAATTCAAAAATTAATCCATAAGGATCCACAACATGCTACCACTATCATGTCGGCTAAGAACATGAAAACCCGAACACACAAAGGAAAAATATTTGACCATGAACACATTGATCAATGTGAATGGACCACAATGATAGATCATGATCTAGAAAAATCATTGAACATCTCAAGAGCATACACACCAACTTAATTTACCAGAATTGCATTCTCTTCTTCCAAAAACACCTACTACAATAACATAATAACTGTAGGAACTTAGAAACTCATAACTTTCTCCAATCTTGATGCGTACCTCTGAAACTTCTGGACAACATACTAGATAGGCTCAAAAAAAAACCCATTTATGCGCACCTTATGAATACCAACTTATAGAACTTTCCACCACTCTGGTCTTCATAGCTTCACAGACTGTCTGCAACATATTTATTACAATTTTCTCAATATCCTCGACATATACAACATTCAAAATCATCAATGCTAATAGTGTTGACATCAATGACAACCACATATCAGCAACACAACCGCAACATCCAAAAATCTCCCCCTTTTGCATTGATGGCAACACATGATGTGAAAAATACCATCAAGCACAACTAGCTCTTCTCCAATAGTCTTTTTCTTCTCCTTACATTACTCTTCTCCCCCTTCCTTCCTCAATGGTGTTTCACATTACTCTTCTCCCCCTTTGAAATCAATGGAAAAGGTACACATTCACTAAACCACATATCTAAATCATCTGACTACTCCCCTTGAGTAGCAGCCACCATAACATCAATCTGAAACAAGATCTAACTTTAAGTGCACAGATTGATCCAAAGACTTGCATCTTAGTTTAGATTGGGAGGGTAAATCACCCCTAACTTCTCTCTGAGATACTCAAAAGTACTCTTAGGTAATGGTTTGGTGAAGATATCTACAATTTTTTCCTTAGTGGGCACATATTCCAATCTAATTTCTTTATCACTCACTTTGTCTCTCAAAAAGTGATACTTGATAGATATATGTTTTTTCTTTGAATGTAGCACCAGATTCTTTGAAATGTTTATGGCACTTGAATTGTCACAAAATATAGCAATAGGCTCATCATACTCAACTTGGATATCTCTCAGCATCTGCTTCATCCATAACACTTGAGTATAATTGTTTGCAGGAAAAATATATTCTGCCTCAGCAGTAGATAAGGAAATGGAATTCTACTTTTTACTTAGCCAAGACATCATTCATGATGTTTGGTCTAGTATGACTCAAGTATAGCAATCCACCAATCATTTAATTGTATTTTTTTTATTAGCCTTAGGAGAATCATCATTTTGTGTTAACTTACATCTAGTTACAATGGGTGTACCAATAGGCTTTAAGTCTTCCATGCCAAACTTTTTCAATAAATCTTTCACATACTTGGACTAAGATATAAAGATCCCATCATCTAACTGAGTAATTTACAATCCTAGAAATAATTTCAGCTCTCCTATCATTGACATCTCAAATTCACTTTTCATTTGATCAGGAAAACTTCTTACATAAGTCATCATCTCCTTGAAAAATAATGTCATCAACAAAGACTTCAATAATCAACTCTTTATCCAGATCCATCTTGAAATATAGATTGTTGTCAGCAGTACCTTTATTGAATCCAAGCTTCAACAACTATTTGTCCAGTATAGCATACCAGGCTCTAGGGGCTTGTTTAAGTCCATACAGAGCTTTCTTCAATTGACAAACCATGTCTTTTTTATTAGTTAGTTGAAATCCATTCGGTTGCTCAATATACACTTCTTCTTCTAATTCACCATTTAGAAATATTGACTTTACATCCATTTGATAGACTTTGTAGTTCTTGAAAGTAGCATAAGCAAGAAATAATCTTACAACTTCAATTCTAGCAACAGGGGCAAATGTTTCTTCAAAATAAATACCTTCCATTTGTGAGTACCCTTTACATACCACTCTTGCTTTATTCCTGATCACTTCACCTTGCTCATTTAGCTTATTTTGAAAGACCCATTTGGTTCCAATCACATTCTTATCTTGAGGTCTAGGAACAAGAATCCATGTATCACTTTTCTCTATTTGCATGAGTTCTTCCTTCATTTCTTCCATCCAATATTCATCTTTACATGCTTCATTGATATTGCTAGGTTAAGTCTTGGAAATCAGGCAATACTCTTCTACAATTCTTCTTCTAGCCTGCACACCTTTGTTCTTGTCTCCTATAATCTGATTTTCAGAATGATTTAGCTTTACATACCTTGGGACTTTTGGATTCTCTCTAACTTTTGGTTCTTCTATTCTCTTTTCTACACTTCCACTAGCTTCACCTTCTAAACCTTCTTGATTCACCGAAACAATTTGAACTTGACTGTGTGTGTGACAATTCTTTCCTTTATCAGTAATATCATGTTGGTCATCTGAATCATATCCACAGTTCCTGGATGATATATCAGTATCTTCATCAACTCTGACATTTTCACTTTCAACCATCTTCTTCAATCTTCTATTATAGCACCAGTAGGATTTGCTCTTAGTAGAGTAACCCAGAAATATTCCTTCATCACTTCTAGAATCAAACTTTCCAATATCTTCATCTCTTTTGATATAGCATCTACTTCTAAAGATTTTGAAATATTTCATAGTAGGCTTATAAACAAACCATGGTTCAAAAGGAGTCTTACCAGAATTACCATTGATATTTACCCGGTTGATAGTATACATTGCAGTGCTTACATCTTCTCTCCAGTAGATATGAGGAACATTACCTTCCAACATCATAGTTTTGGCAGCATCTAGAATTATTCTATTCTTTCTCTCAACAACTCCATTCTATTGAGGATTTTGAGGAGTAGATAATTGTCTTTTGATTCCATGCTCTTCACAAAATGAATTAAACTCTCAGGAAGTGAATTCGTCACCTCTGTCTGATCTCAAGCATTTGATCTTCAAACCTATCTCATTATCTACCATGGATTTGAAACTTTTGAACTTCTCTAATGCCTCATTTTTTTCTCCTAAGAAAGCAACCCATATCATTCTAGAATAATCATCAATAAGCAGCATTAAGTATCTTTCTTGTTGTAGACTTCTGATTCTAGATGGACCACATAGATTAGTATGTACCAAATCCAATACTCCATTAGAATGTTGTTGTTTTCTTCGAAAATAAATTATTTTCTGCTTTCCCATCTGACATTTCTTGCATATGGTGTTAGTAGGCTTCACTAACTTAGGTAGATCTCTAACTACTTGTGTGGAGCTTATTTTGACAATGTTATCAAAATTCACATGACACAATCTCCTATGCCATAACTAGCTTACATCAACTTGAACAATTAAACAACTTTCACTAGCAACACTTAAGTGAAAAATGTTACCTCTTGTATTTGTACCCGAAGCAATTACATTTCTAGAGCTTCCCAAAATCTTGCATTTTCCATCTTTTAACTAAAGATTGTATCCCTTGTCAACCATCTGTCCAACACTCAACAAATTGTGCTTCAATCCTTCAACATAAAGGACATCATCAGTATTGTATTTACCACCAAGAGAAATAGTACCTTTGCCACAAATCACACCATCATTGTTATCTCCAAATATTACAACAGCACCATCATATTTTTGCAGGCTTATGAACTTTCTTTTCTCACCAGTCATATGATGTGAGCATCCACTGTCAATCACCCATTCATCCTTTTCATTAATTCTATTTGCAAGAGCTTTCTCAATATTGTTATTACTAGCAGATTCAGTGGACATAGGACCATTTTCCTTGATAGAAATGAATACCCATCCTTCTTCATTCCCAATTTCTTTATCGGATTCATCATCAGTAACACCTTCTTCAACATAATAACATTTATTTTGAAATCTAGACTTGTTAGGTTTGTACTTAGAAACTCTTTCGAGACACCTTGATGCCAGATGACCTATCTTAGTACAAGAGAAACATTTAATAGGTAGTTTTCCTTTATACTTACGTTGTCCTCTGGCTTCTCTTTTCACAATTAGTGCTTCTAGTTCTTCTGACTCTCTTTCTTCATCTTCAATCATTTTCATTTCATCTTCATACTTGAATGTCTTCCTTGAACTTTCTCCCAAATCATATCTCTGTTGGCTTTTTCTGGATATAATAGCTTTGAATTCAAATTCTATTTTAGGAGTAGATTCACCAAATTCACTCAACTCAAAGGTAGCAAGCTTACCAATCAACATATCTCTTGTCATATTTGTTACTATCTCGAGTTCTTCAAGAGCATGAGCTTTTGTTTTGTAGGTAGCATGCACAGATTTGAGTATCTTAGCCACAATCTCATCTTCTTCCAAGATTCCACCGACACATCTAATACCCATCACCAATTCATTTAACTTTTGCATGAAAGAAAACATGTTTTCATCTTCATGTTCTCCCACTTGCCTTTCAGAATTTGTAGCTTAGAAACTTTCACTTATGCATCTTCTTTATACAATGTTTCCAAATTCTTCTAGATCTCATGTGATGTCTTCAAAACTATCACATTTGTCATATCTGAATCTATCAAAGCACTCAGTGATGCTTCTATAGCCCTGATATTGGTTTTAACTTCTTTGATCTCATCAGGAGTAGAGGGACCATTCTGAGGAATATTATATTTGTTCTTCATAATCTTCCAGAAGGGTTCACTAATGCACTTCAAATGACACTCCATTCTGACCTTCCACGGAGTAATTTGTACCATCGAATCTAGGACTATCCTTCTTGTATGGTGCCATCTCAGATCACCTCGAGCTGTTAGACTTCTTTGGAGGAACGAACTCTAATACCAATTGTTGGAAAAACAAGGATAGACAACTGAGAGGGGGGTGAATCAGTTGTTGCAAAATTTAAAAATTTACTTAACCTTATCAACCTTTAATCATAGACTTGATAAATAAAAATGAAAGCAAGAATCATCAACACATTAGAAGCACACAACACCAAGATTTTTGTGTGGAAACCCTATTAGGGGAAAAACCACGGTGGAGGTTAATCCACAATTATACCCTGTTAAAAGTATAATAGAAAATGAATAAGGAATGCACATGCATTCAAAAACATTTCCTAGAGCTCACTGCTCAAAATGGAAGGCTCACTGCCTTACATAAGATAATCAGATTAAATCCATCTGATGAGGTTGAACTGAGAAATTAGCTTCTTCAAAAGCTTGATGACAGTTCCGATTAGAAACAAAAATACTTCTTCACTCTTTGCTCAAACTTATTCACACTCTGCTCTGCACTCGAATGATCTAATCTTTATTTGCACATATATTGTACACACTTTGCATAAAATCATTGATCATACTTCAAAATTAGGAAACAATCATTCTTATATATCCGCTACATGGATTTACATCAACAACTCTATCGGCCACAAATAATTAATAAATGAATTACAAATTTTTGGCCCAATACATGAACAAATCTCAATGTATACCAACCTAAGTCAGTCACAAAATAGTGAAGACCTAAATCAACATCCTCAAACATGCCAAGCATTCAAAAATTAATCCATAAGGATCTAGAATATGCTACAACCATCATGTCAGCCAAGAACATGAAAACTCAAACACACAAAGGAAAAATATTTGACCACAAACACATCGATCAACCCAGATGTACCACAATGATAGAGCACAATCTAGAAGCATCAATGAACATCTCAGGAGCATACACAACAACTTAATTTACCAGAATTGCATTCTCTTCTTCCAAAAACACCTGCTATAGGAACAAAATAACTGTAGGAACTCAAAAACTCATAACTTTTTCCAATCTTGATGTGAACCTCTAAAACTTCTAGAAAACATACTAGATATACTCATAAACAAACCCATTTATACATGCCTTCTGAATACCAACTTATAGAACTTTCCAACACTCTAGTCTTCACAGCTTCACAGACTACCTGCAACATATTTATTACAATTTTCTCAATATCCTTGACATATACAACATTTAGAATCATCAATGCTAATAGTGTTGACATCAATGACAACCACATATCAACAACACAACCACAACATCCAAAAATATGGCAGGGTGGAGAGAAAACCTTCTTTCTAGGTTTTGTTCATACTAAATCGAGCTCAACCTAGGAGGTATGCCTACATTTTATCTAAGACTTTAATTTATTGCTATGTTTCCATATATATATATATTTGTGCATTCATTCATATCCTATGCATTTGATTTTATTATGGTTCCCACATTGTTTTCAGTCTTCTAACAAATAGATTAATTATATAATAGGATTTGCATTATCTGGCATTCAGTATTGTAGAGGAATAGACGAATTGCAACATAACTATTAATAAAACATACATACATATATTTATGCATATACATATATAGATACATGTATATATATATATACATATACATATATATATAATGTGTGTGTGTGTGTGTGTTTGGACGACTCACAGGTTCTGGCACACAACAATTTGAACACCCTCTAATCTGGTATTAAATAGAGGTAGAGATTTTATTTTTTATAGTAGTCTGCTATCAAACCAATACCACTTTCATGCGAAGAAAAAAAAGAAAGATCACGACACAATTCTTAACAACCAATCTATGTAACAGTTGGCTTCTAAATTCAACATTCAAGGTACATTATTTGGAACAAAAATTCCTTTTACAATTTTCCTATTTGTCTATAATATTTAGTCCCAGCTAATGTGCTTGAATTTTGATTTGACAACTGAATTGTTACATAGATTTCTTGTGTTCTGTCAATATGTTCCATGGTATATTCTTGTCCTCATCTATTTTAAGCTATGCATAACAAACTATTGATTCTAACAGTTCATTTCCTATTCATTGAATTTTCAATTTGTATAGTGTTGTTGCTGATAAAAGTGGCCCTTGTAGGTGATTCACAAAATTGACAATGCCAATCCTTCATATTTTGATGAACAATGTAAGCCTTGAATGGGAATATAATATTATGGGAAAAAAATGGACAAAATAAAAGGGCAATAACCTGTATAGAATCATATGAAACCAACACCATAATTATTGTTTCAACAATGCAACTTAATCAAAGTATACTTTCCCACACTATCACATTCAATATTCCATTTACTTCATACGCCTACATTCCCTTCCTAGATACGTATATACAATCAACAATGGCAGGGTGCAATAAACCCAGCGTGAAAAAACACTTGTCATTCGGCTTTCGAGTGCCAGATCCACCAATGTCACCACCGCCCACACTGCAACATTGAATATTGCATTTGCTTCACCTACTCACATTTACTTTTCCCACCCGCATCTTGCAACAACAACAAAATGCATTAACACTCCTGTGATAAAACACTTGTCATTCCCCTTCTGCAAATCAAGGACACCAACTTCACCACCGCCAACCCATGTAATATTACCCACAAAAAAACTCAATCAATTCACCACATGTTATTTGTCTTGTACTAGTATGTTTCATGGTTTTATTTTTTTTACTGAACTATTTGAATTATGTGATTAGAAAGTGTTCTTCATGATATTATTTTACTTAGCTTCCCATACCAAGCTGCTCATTATCTTATTTTTCCTTTTCTACACTCCATTTTTAAAGATGTGTTGCGTTAGTTAAAGCCATTTTAGTTATGAGAATGTACTATTTCATAGTAAAGATGAAATTTCTGCCATAGCCACCTAAAATGGAATTTGCATTTTGATATAATAAATGGCATGCAATACAACACACATTGGTATATTACATATTAAAAATAGCATAAAAGACAAGCTAAAATAAATGACCATGAATAAACAGACCCAGGTAGTTTGTTTCAGGGAGCTTGAACCAGATCAAGGAAAAAAAGATATCATGAAACATATTAATGCAAGATTCAAGCTATGTTCTTTGCTAATAAATATTGAAGACAAATATAGAAATTGTATAAGAGGTGTTAGAATAACAATTATTTGCTACAAGTTGTCTTACATGGGTTTTTTGCATAAATGATTAAAAAAGGAATATTAACTGCAATGTCTCCATAAATGGTTGTAACACCAAAGATAGAAACATATAACAAGAAGACATGAACAATAAATTAATCATCTATACAAAATACTCATGCAAAAGGACTTGCAAATTATGGAGAGCAACACTTTTCAATCTAGCATAGAACGGTTTCGATAATACCACAATACTCTACTATCAAACCAACCATGGAGATGATTTGTATAATAGTCTTCTATCAAGCCAACACCTGAAACATTGTTTTGAAAATACAACTTAATTAAAGCCTACTTTCCCACACTTTCAATAGTCAATATTGAATTTACTTCCTCCACCTGCATTTACTTCTTCTGCCCCCATTGTAAGACAACCACAAAATGCATTAACACTCCCACAAGAAAACACATACCATTCAACTTCTATGTACTATGGACATCAACTCCACTACCACGAACGCACATAACTATGAACCTCCATGTCGCAACAAAAAAAAAATGGTGAATCCCCCACCAGATGGCTAATCACCGCCACTAGAAAGTCCAAATCACAGTTGGGCTGATGGAAATCCCGGCAGAAACTTCAAACAAAATGGACCCCAACTCCACCACCATCAATCCATGTAATAAGAAATCTCCATGTCCTCATGCCAAAATCCAATCAAGTCATCCCCGACCGAGTCATCTCTAGCACCAGGGACTCCAATACACGATTGGCCTGGTGGGAAACCCAGTGGGGGCTGAAGAAAAAATAGCCTTCCAGTCATGATATCTTTGGTGCTACCTTTTGTTCTTAACTATTTTCCTAATAGTTGTTTTACAATTTCCCTATTTTGTCTATAGTATTTGGTGGGAAATAATGTATCTTGAATTTTTAATTCACAATCCAACTATTACATAGAATGTGTTTTTACACCCTGTCTAGACAATGAGGGAATTTGTGGTAAGTAGGAATATGCTGCAAAATCAAATTTGTGCATGCATTTCACTGACATGTTAAAAAAGCACTTGACAATCAAAGGAAAATGAGAGATGTTTCAAAACCCACATTAAATAGAATATTAAAATATGGAGAATAGAACAGGAACAACACGATAATGAACAGTTTGGTATGGCAAACTTGAAATAAGAATATCATGAAGAACAGTTTGTTAACGGCAAGTCAAAATAGTTTAGAAAGAAGCAATACCATGAAACATATTCATACAATAGGAAAAGAAAAATTGGAAAAGACCTACTACGAAAACACCCAAGAATTAAAGGAAAATGATTGATGTTGTGAAAACCACATTAAATAGAGCTTTAAGATATCGAGAATAGAAGAGGAAAACTATGATAATGAACAATTTCTTATGGGGAACTTAAAAGAAGAATATCATGAATATCCACTTGCCTATAACAAACTATTCATTACTGTAGGTCACCTTTTCTATTCTTCATGACCAATGTTGAAATCTATTTAATATGGGTTTCTAACCATCTATGCTTTTGATGTGATTACTAAGTTTCTTTCCACTTATATAATAGGTATTAGAATATCACTTATCTAGTGCTAAATATTATAGAGAAAAGCCACATATAAATAGAATTTTAAAATATGCAGCATAGAAGAGGGAAACTATGAGAACAAACAATTTGCTATGTGGATTTCGAAAGAAGAGTGGTATGAAGAAATTTTTGTCATGGGACGCTACAAATAGATGAGAGGAAATAAATATCATGGAAAATATTGATAGAACACATATAACATGTTCCATCCACACAAAATAACCATGACAATTAAGAGCTTGTTATAATGAGATTGAAATAGTTTAGGGAAAAAGAGTATCATGAAACATATTGGTGCAACAAAAGTAGTGTCTATAACAATTGTAAGATATATTATAATAATACTTTACAATCAAATGTAAATGACTATGTAATAGTTCTTTTACAATTTCTCTACTTGTCTAGAATATTTAGTGCCAAGGAATGTAGCTCAAATTTTATCAATTAAGTTTGTGGCGTTATAGGAATTTTGTGTAGGTTATTGCTACTTATTTCCTTTATGAGGTCTATTTGAGGTTCTCCCATGGTCGAAGAACTCGATCAGATACAAATTTTCCTTCTTAGATACCATCAACAGTGCATATATATGTTGGCAATGACTTGACCAGTTTTTAAAATATCAGCGTGGAGCCCCCTAATTACTTGGGTTGGCGGTGGTGGCTTATGTATATATATATGTATATGTGTATGTATATGTATGTGTATGAATATGTATATGTATATGTATATGTGTATGTATATGTATGTGTATGCATATGCATATGTATATGTATATGTATATGTGTATGTATATGTATATGTATATGTATATGTGTATGTATATGTATATGTATAAGTGTATGCATATGTATAAGTGTATGTATATGTATGTGTATTAAACAAACAAAGAAATTGTAAAACAACTATTAGATGAAAAATCCTATTCATGGTTGGTCTGATGAAAATCCTAGTGGAGAGTTCAAACAAATAGCCTATCAGCTAAAAATATATATAAAAACAAGTAAAAGAGCTATTAAAATAACACTTAAGAGCCACCAAACTACTTATTTCTCGACACTTACATAGATATTTTTTCAAGTGGCCAAATCAGTTATTTGAACCCACTTCTTTATGACAATACCTATTTTCTTTAGCCTATGACAACATATCTAAGAGTTCTATTCAATGTGGTTTTCAGAAAATCTATGATTTTCCTCTGATTCTTATGTGTTTTTGTAATAGGTGTTTTCCAATTGTGATTTTTTATGTAGAATAGAAGAGGAAAACTATGATAGTCAGCAATTTGTTGTGGAGAACTAAACAAATAATATCATGAAGAGCACTTTGTTGTGGGGAACATGAAACAAATGAGGGGAAAACAACATAATGTAACATATTCATATAAGACATTGTCATCCCACATAGCTAACAAGCTCCACCGCCTACATAAAAAAATATTACATGGGTATTTTGCATAAATGACTTGTGTATAATATTTAATTCCAATCAATGTAGCTTAAATTTACAATTAAGCCTGTGGCATTCTATGCATTTTAGATAGATTGTTGAATCATATAATTGTTGTCATAGCCTAAAAAAAATAGGTATTCTCATAAAGAACTGGGTTTACATAATTCATTTCGCAAGTTGAAAAGGTATCTGTATAAACATGGAGAAAATAATACTTTGGTGGCTTTTAGCTGTTATTCTAAAAGCTCTTTTATCTATTCAACTTTATATTTATTTTTTGGCACATTTCAGAGTATAGTTTCCCACACTACAACACCCATGTAAAACGACTTACAGATTCTGAAGAATAACAATTTTTACATTAGCAATAAATAAATCATTTATGCAAAACACCCATGTAAAACGCCTTACAGATTGTAGACAATTGCTTGGAAACATAGACAAATACATATACATATACATATATATATATATATATTGAAGACAAAAAGAATAATTGTATATACATATGCAGCTTCTGCTTGTTAAGCACTATCAACAATGCACATATATGTGTATATTTATATATATCTGTGTCTATATATATACACATACATGTATACACACATACACACACACACACACACACATATATATACATGCATACAATGTGAATTATATGAGAAAATCAATGCTTGGAAACATAGATAGATACATATACGTATGTATATATATTGAAGGAAAAAAGACTAATTATATAAGATGTGTTTGAATAACACATATTGAGTGCTTAATATTAGAGATAAAACTAAAAATTGGAAAGAAGGGTTGTCACTAGTTGAGCTACTTACATCGTTGTACAAAGAGAGCATGTTAGGTGTTTATTGATGCAACAATTAATGCCTTTTACATGATTATTTTGTATAGATGATTAATTTATTGTTCATGTCTTCTTGTTATATGTTTCTATCTTTGGTGTTACAACCATTTATGGAGAGATTGCAGTTAAATCTTCTTTCTTTTGTCAAAAAAAATGGTTAGGGTTAGTAATTTTTTGGCCATTGGTTTATTGTTGTAGTTATCTCTGACCATTTGTGCAATGGAGCATATTTTTACAAGGCAAGCAGCCAAGTATGAGGTATTTAAATAAAATTTCACTATCACGTGCAAATGATCGATACAGTGTAAAGACCTTTGCTCTCCTTTCAATTTCTTTGGTGTGTGTATGTTTTTGTATCATTTGTCATTTACTTGTCACTCTTGTCTCTTTTCCTAGTTGATGCAACATGAACAATCTATCTCAGGGTTGAATTCTCAATTTTAAATTTAAGCTACAATATTTGGCACTAAACACTATACAAAAATAGGTAAATTCTAACAAAACTATTAGGAAAATACTTAAGAACCACACTAAAGTACCTTACCTATCTTGCTTGCTCGGGGGTTTGGCTAGAGTCCATGAGGCTTCATGATTCCAATATGGTAGGGAGGAGAACGAGCATGGGTTTAGTGTTTTTGGCTTCTACAATCATATGTTTGTTGTTGCTTATATAATTGAACACACAAATTCTCACATCTACTTCTCCACTAAAAACATACTCTATTCTATCCATTGTATTTGTCATTGTTTCCATAGCTCTCTTTTCAAAAATTTCAATAAATTATTGTTATTGTATGATATATGATAAGAGTCCTTGAGATTTTTCATGGGCCTTAGTTGTCTTGTTTTCTCGAGGGTTTGGCTAGAGTCCACGAGGCTTCATGATGCCAATATGGAAGGGATGAGAATGAGCATGGTTTTAGTGTTTTTGGCTTCAATTGTCATATGTTTGTTGCTGCTTATATACTTGAACACACAAATTCTCACATCTACTTGTCCACCAAAAACATACTCTACTCTATTGATTCTATTTTTCATTCTTTCCATTGCTCTCTTATCAAGTTTTTCAATAGATTCCTTAAAGACAATTGTTTACTAGAATCCCACGTATTCAAAATATTCTATTTTCTCTCTTCCTATTTAGAACAAATAATGGTAACCTCTTTTGTTCTATATCTATATCTTTCGCTTCATAATCTTCCATAGATATGATAGACATTCAAGAAAATTAGTGTATTGTTTGCTCTTGTCGAACACCAACAATATTTGTAAGTACAAAACTTTTCCATTATCAATAAATAGATTTGGTGAACCAATTGTAAATATTCTTAATTACTTCTCTCACTTTCTTTGGAATATAATGTAATTCTTCTAGGAATGTACCTTTCCAAATACATAAAATAGCGTAGTCTATGACATTCTATGTATTTCATAAACATGTAACTTTTTTTTGCTGATGAGTATGTTGCTTTTGTAGGTGCATATCTGGATAATTGTAGTCATTGAATATACAATTTATTGGAAAAATATTTTTGAAGCACATATTTCATTTATAACCGTGGGGATGAAGACACAAAAGAAACTATTTTGGTCTATAGGAATGCAGGGAAATGCTATAATACTCATGTCATTTTTCATAACTTGATAATTCAACGTATTTTCCAAAAACATATAAGTTGTACTATTTCCCATAGATTTTATAACACTTCTCACTGCATAACCTGTAGCCCAAGAGTGCTTTGGTTACCATGCCTTCAATATTGTAGATGGTGATTATGTTGATTGTGTGCTATGTATATGTCTACATCAGCTTGGGTGCTCCAGCAAAAAAAAAATCTTGCTTCGAACTATACAATTTTACCATATCAATAAATAGATTTTGTGAACCAAATGTAAATACGATTAATTATTTTCGGTTTCTCATTACCTTTATTGGTCTTGCACATGTACTTAGTTACTTTTAATGCTTCCTTTTTTATTCCAATGAGTTCGGTACAATATCTTTTCTTAAGTCAAATAAATCATTATTTCCCCACAAAACAAGGCATACCTTTTAATTCAATTGTTTTGACTTCGCAAAATGTGTGTGTTGCCTTTGTATACTTCCTCCTGTGAGATTTGTTTATTTTTTCTCCATCAAAGATTGTATAATTTAGTTTTTAATTCGACTATAAACATCTTCCCTCTTTAACTGCTATTTGTTCTTATTCTATTTGACCATCCATTTATTATTTTGCTTTAACTAAGTGCTCCTACTTTTGTCCATACCCCTATTATAGAACATCTTTTTACTATAATCAACCAATCAAACATTCATATTTTTAACTTTAATTTTCCTTCTAATGGACTAATTTTAAATCCTTTATGCTTGTGAGCATCTTATTATACTAATACTACCCCATAAATCACATGGATAATAATGCTTTTATTTACAAAATTATGGACTAAATACCATTTAAATAAGAAATAATCATAACAAATAACATGAAAGTAATAAATTTTCTACTATCAAAGAAGCATTGCAACAAATATGCCATACCTAAATTTATTAACTATTTTTATTTATTTTTTATTTATTCAATATTACTAATTAATTTTTTTATTCAATAATAGTAATTAAAGGGATCACTATTAACTCTTTAAAAAACAAAAATTCTTTAATATTCCAAACTTTTTATAAATATTAGTTAATCTAGAACTTGAAGTTTTTCATGTACTAGTATCCATATTTATCTTCAAATATTAAATAATAATCAATTAATTCATTGATTAACCTAGACAAAAACATCATATATAGATGTGCATCTAGGCCTAACAAATATAAAACGAAAATACATAGAAAATTACTATTTTGGATAAAAATCATTATTAGTAAGAAAACTATTTATTTAAAAACTAAATTTGTATTTAATTTTCCAAATGTAATTTATTAGGACAAATTTTCTTCAAAAAATCATTCTTGTAAAATTAGTAACTAAAATGATTTTTTAAAAATTGTTCTTATTGCCATTATCATATATTCAAACTTGATAAGGAAATAAGTTATTCATGTTTAATTGCTTAAGATTGCTATTCATAATGAATTCCCAAGTAAAGAATATTGATGTCGAAATGCAAAGACCAATTTCTTGTTTTATGCAAATGGTTCTTAATCTCCTATGCATTGTGTTATCTTAAGATAATTAAATAATAATCAATCAATACATTGATTAACCTAGGCAAAAACATCAAAGATCAATCTCCTCTTTTGTGTAAAATGGTTTTTAATTTCCCATGCATTGCCTTATTTTAAGATAATTAAATAATAATTATTTGATTTATTGATTAACCTTAACAAAAAATTCAAATATAAATGTACATTTACACCTAACAACTATTAAACTAAAACACATATAAAGTTATATCGTACTTTAAATTTTGGAGAGAAATTATTATTATTAACAAAATGAATTATTTGAAAATCAAAACTGTATTTAATTTGTTAAGATTTTTTTTTTAGAAAACATTTTTCTTACATTATTAATTAAAACCATTTAAAAAGAAATAATTTTATTAAAATTATTGATGATTAATTGCTTCAGAATACAATTAATATATACATTGTAAATAATGAAGAATCCTTGTAGTTTTATTTTTGATTCCCATAACCCGTTTCCAACTAAAAAAAATTACTATGGATATGCAAAGATCAATTTACTGTTATGTCCAGATGTTTGTTAATCTCCCATGCATTGCATGCCACATAACAATAAAGAAGTGAACTATAACATAGGGTTTAAAATGTTGTCCACTGCTCCAATCAAATGTCGAGATATAAAATAATTTCTTCACCAAATTTAAGTTCTTTATAATATCTTCAAGTTTCATAAGTCAAATTCATATATTTTAATGCACACATAGATTTTCTTTAATTGATCCATCCACCTAATTATCGAGAAACATATAAAAAAATCATTTCCAAATATCTTTGTTCAATTCAATATACTCGACAAATATTATCTGTGATAAACCTCCTACTATAAACTAACCTCCACTACTACAACAAGTTTCATGCTTCTCTCCTATTGAATAGCCTTTTGCAGTGGACCCCTATCAGCTGATCATTGCATGCCTATGCATGTGACTGCTATTTAGAGAGAGTGATATCAAATGATCTTGGAGGAGTCTTGACAAGATACTCTCTTGATCAATAGTAGAAGATGTTCCTTTATTTTCTAACAAAGATGTCTCTTACTTAGTACAAGGTGTCATACTTACACAAGACTCTTTAGATTGCAATATTTTTTACTCTTCTTTACAAGAGGGTGTAAAATATAATGAACTCCATTTTTTATTGTTTTGCATTGGGACATTGATATTAAGAAAATACTTCTCTATTTATGTCATTTCTTTCGAAGGACAATAACCAAGGCCACAAATGTCTATCATTTCAAGATGCACTAATGTTAAATTTGGCTTAGAAGGATCTTTTGTAAGTGTGTTTACATCAAGTGAAGGATTTCTTGTTTCTTTCAAGGGACAATGACCGAGACCACTAGTTGTTTCTTGTACATGTTAGGATCTATAGGGACACAAATACCTTGTTCTCTAGCACCACATCCTTTTCCACTATAACCAAGTTGTTTCATAAGTTCACAACCTCTTCCATAAATATTTTTCATTTAGTTTGGATTCGATGGTTGTTCATAGTCAACTTCATCAAAAAATGTTGTGTAATTTGCTTCTTCTTCTAAAGTAGTTGAGGTGGATTCTTTTGAATTTTGTGTTGAATCTTGTGTCATCATTACTGTATTTTATTTTCCCTTTTCAAACTCTTTGTTTATGATCTTGTATTCTCCCATGAATATAGGTGTGAAATATAAGGAACCCCAATCATCTTCTAATAACTTAGTGACTTCATCAATGTTCTTCTCTTTTGCTTTATGTGGCATGGTTTTCACTTGTGTAGTTGGTGTCAATGTTTTCAAATGTTTTTCTTTGTTTTTTTCAAGTTGTAAAACATTGTAAGGCTCATGATCAACTTCAAGTGTGTAGAATATTTTGTTGTAGATATATTTCATTTTATGATGACCATTCATTACATGAATCCATGGTCTTCTTAAAAGTAGGTTGTAATAAATATCATCAACCATAACATGGATTGAGGTTTGCAATGTAACTTTGTCAACTTTAATAGGTAATATGATCACACCAAGCGGTCGTTTTCCTATGTTATTGAATCCAATAATAGATAAAGAGGTGGGTTGGATTTTTTATTTATCCACACCAAGCCTATCCAAAAGCTTTACACTACACACATTTATGGTTGAGCCACTATAAACGAGGGTTTTCTTTATCCCTACCCTATTGTATTGAGCTATTACCATGAGGAGTTCATTTTGTTTCTCAACTTATAACAGAGGCAACTCATCCTAGTGGAAACTAATGTCTAAGTTGTCTGAAGTTATAGCTTGGATTTGGGCTACCACATCATTTTATCACACACTAGGATGAGTAGGAAATTTTGTAAGGAATTTTGAAGCATGTTATGATAATGAGGGGAGGCTTGAATAAGATCCCATAAGGATATCTTCATAGGAGTATTCTTTAGTTGTTCAACAAGATCATACTCCTTTCCGCTTTTTACAAAAAAACATGGAGGAACAGGTAAGATAGGGTTAGGCAACAAGAGGGATGTTGAAGGTGTTTGTTTTAGTTTAGGATTATTTCTAGTGTTATATGTATGAGCAATGGCGTTATATCTCGACTACTGTGAAACATTATACCTAGGTGGTTCAAGGATAAGGATGGGTTTATTTTGAGTGTGTGGTCGTTGCGAGGGTGGTTAAATAATTAGAGGATTCTTAGGATGTCTCACATGGTATTTAGGAGGTTCAATAATCAAGGGGGATCTAATGGATACTTATGAATTCATAACCTCAACGGTGTTAGTTTGATGTCTTTCTAATGAAGGGGAGTCTAGTGTCATCTTTTCACCATCATTCAAGAAAGTAACATCACTATTTTTTGAAAGATATGTGTCAATGCTCTCATTTTCC